>JAKSZT010054304.1:1228679-1411957 GCA_026826555.1 Tolypeutes matacus
CTATCTATCTATCTATCTATCTATCTATCTATCTATCTATCTATCTACTTACCTACATTGTCATCTCTCTATCCCCAAGTCAATCATCTTTTGAATATTGCAGAATAACTCACTGTTCCATAATTTACCACCAGTCCTCCACTGATGGGCTTTTAAATTGTTCCAGCGTTTTGTGATTACAAACAATGCTGCAGGAAGAATAGAAATTATAACTCCATTTTACAGAAGAATTAAAATTAGGGTGATAGAGAACAAGCTATTTGCCCAGAGATGCACAGCTAGATTGTGGCAGAGCCAGGATCTCCCAATGCCTTGAATTCTCATCACATTGCAGTAGACCACACTCTTCAAGAGGGAGCACCCACAACCAGGCAGAAGAGGGTGGATCAGTGAGGAGGCAGTTGCATTAAATTGTATTGAAAAACAACAACAACAACAAAAGCAGAAGACCTCAAGGTTAAACACATTTAGGAGTTTTTGTTTGGAAGAAATACACTATTAGTGAGTGAAGGTCCATCATAAGATGAGTCTCCCTTTATCTCGCTTTGTGGGGAGACATTTGCTACCACCTCTTTTGCAATGTTCTCAACGTGATTCCACAGGATGAGGTCAGCTTTGTCTGCACAAATGAGGCAGGAGAATGGCAAAAGGCACCCCAACAATGACTTCCACATCCCCACTGCAGTGAAATGCCTCGGGAGGGCCTGTGGGCATCGGCTAGGTTCCGCCTTACCTGACTCCTTTCTCAATTATCAGTGGCAATATCAGCCATGTTATTAAAGTTCACAAAAGCAATCAACTGTGTGGGAGTTCAGGAATCCAGACCCTGAGGAAGCTGGCAGGAAGAACAATTCAACCTAGGAAAAATGCAAGGTAATGGATCCAGTAGGAAACTGTTCCTAGGGAACAGGGCTGGGAGTAGGGTGAGACAGTGAGGCACTTGCCTCGGGGACAAAATTTAGGGCGCTGGGGCCAAAAAATTAGTAATCAAGATAAATAATGTTTTAATGCAATATAAAAATCAAATGGGTGAACTGCAGCCTGTTTGTAGATACAGTTTTATTGGCAAGCAGGGGAGATCCAAGCTAATGATTTGGCATGCAAAACCTCTGGTTAAATGTGTGAATGTTAACTGTATCAGAACATAGCCTGTGATTTGCTGGAAAAGATACTTCCGAAGGAAAAAATAAATAAATGGATTTGGCTATTAAGCAGGAGTGGATTTAATTTAGCTATAGCACAAGCTTATTATCTATTTAGGGTGATCTGGGCTTGGAGTCCAAGGCAGACCTGGTGCCATGGTTTAAATACTTAGGGAAATGTTTAAGGAAATATTGTGTAGTTCCTTTGGGGTACATAAGTTATAACTTTGCTAGTGGACCTGGTGACAAATAGGTAAAGGAATTTTAAGGGTAGTTCTGATTTCAAATATTCAAATGATAGTAGCTAAAAAGTATTTTTGCTAAGTTTTGTATTTCTTTTGTTGATATTTTATTCTTCTCATCAAAAGCAATTTACTAAATTATTACTAATATAACTAAATGTGATACCTTTCCTCTATCAGACTTGGCACCCTGCGTTTTAGCCTGTGAAATATGATTGTTGTGCCTCTGAGAACTGCCCAAAGGCTGTGGAACAACTTGGACTACTGAACACCATTACAATTTTAAGGACATTGAGATTAGGGGTCACTGTCTGTGTTGTACATTCCTGTTGTATAGGTTTCTTTTATTTAAAATGTTTATTCTAGTAACATATATACAATCTAAAATTTCCCCTTTAGCCACATTCAAATATATAATTGAGGAGTGTTAATTACATTTGCAATGTTATGCTACCATCGCCACCGTCCATTACCAGAACTTTTCCATTACTCCAAACAGAAACTCGGTACCAATTAAGCGTAGACTCCCTTTTACCTACTCCACCCTGGACCCTGGTAACATGTATTCTAGTTTCTAACTCTGAATTGGCTTATTCTAATTATTTCGTAGCAGTGAAATCGTACGATGTTTGTCCTTTTGTGACTGGTTTATTTCACTCAACGTGATGTCTTCAAGGTTCACCCATGTTGTCGCATGTATCAGAACTTCATTCCTTTTTATGGTTGAATAATATTCTTTTGTATGTATGCACCACATTTTGTTTATGCATTCATTGGTTGAATGGATGCTTGGATTGTTTCCATCTATTGGCAATTGTGAATAATGCCACTATGATCACTGATGTGAAAATATCTGTTTGAGTTCCTATTTCAATTCTTTCAGGTATATACCTAGCAGTGGGATTGCTGGGCCATATGGTAATTCTATACTTAAGTTTCTGAGAAACCACCTGTTTTCCACAGTGGCCAAACCATTTCACATTCCCACCAATAATGGATGAGTGTTCCTATTTCTCCATATCCTAACACTTATTTTCTGGTTCTTTTGTTTGTTTGTTTTAATAGTAGCCTTTTTAGTGGGTGTAGAATGGTATCTTATTGTGGCTTTAGTTTGCATTTACCTAATGGATAATGATTTTGAGCATCTTTTCATGTGCTTATTGGCCATTTGTACATCTTCTTAGGAGAAATGTCTATTCAAGTCTTCTGACTGTTTTTAAACTGGGTTGTCTTTTTGTTGTTGCATTGTAGAATTTCTTTATATATTCTGGAAATTAAACCTTATCGGATATGTGGTTTCCAAATGTTTTCTCCTTTACTGTAGGTTGACTTTTTTACTTTCATGATAGAGTCCTTTGAAGCATAAAAATTTTAAATTTGATCAAGTCCCATTTATTTATTTTTCCTTTTGTTTCTTGTGCTTTTGGCATAAAGTCTAAGAAACCATTGCCTAACACAAGTTGCTGAAGATGTTTCCCTATGTATTCTTCTAGGAGTTTTACGGTTTTTGTTCTTATATTTAGGCATTTGATCCATTTTGAGTTAATTTTTTATATGGTATGATGTAGAGGTCCCTCTTCATTCTTTTGCATAAGGATATCCAGTTTCCCAGCATCATTTGTTGATGAGACTATTCTTTCTCCATTGAGTGGATTTGGCATCCTTGTAAAATATCAATTAGCCATAGATGTGAGGGTTTATTTCTATTTGATTCCACTGGTCTATGTGTTTGTCCTTTGCCAATATCATGCTGTCTTGATTGCTGTGGCTTTGTAATAAATTTTTGTTTTGTTTTGTTTTTTGTTTTTAGGTTTTGGGGTCTGGGATTGAACCCCAGACCTCATATGTGAGAAGCCAGTGCTCAACCACTGAGCCACATTGGCTCCCCTGAGTTGATTTTTTTTTTCATTTGTTTGCTTGTTGTTTGTCTTTTTGATTTTTAGGAGGCACTAGGGACCGAAACTGGAACCTCCCATGTGGGAAGCATGAGCTCAATTGCTTGAGCCACATCTGCTCCCCTGTAATAAGTTTTAAAATCAGGAAGTGTGAGTCCTCCAACTTCATTCTTTTTCAAGATGGCTTTGGCTATTTAGGGCTTCTTTCCCTTCCATGTAAATTTGATGATTGGCTTTTCGATTTCTGCAAAGAAGGCTGTTGGAATTTTTATTGGGATTGCATTGAATCTGAAAATCACTTTGGATAGAATTGATGTCTTAACAAAACTCAGTCTTCTAATCCATGAACATGGAATGTCCTTCCATTTATTTAGGTCTTCTTTGATTTCTTTTAGCAATGTATTGCAGTTTTCCTTGTATAAGTCCTTTATATCCTTAGATATTGTAGATATTTCATTCTTTTAGTTGCTATTGTAAATGAATTTGTTTTTCTTGATTTACTCTTCAGATTGTTCATTACTAGTGTATAGAATCACTACTGATTTGTGCATTTGCTTGTACCCTGCCACTTTGCTGAATTCATTTACTAGCTTTGGTGGCTTTGTTGTGGATTTTTCAGAATTTTCTCAGAGGATCATATCATCTGTAAATACGGAAAGTTTCATTTCTTCCTTTCCAATTTGGATACTTTTTATTTCTTTTTCTTGCCTAATTACTCAGGTTCCAGTGATGAGCTTAGGGTTTTTTTTCATTAAATTTTTTTAGTGACGTATATATCCATACATGAACATACATCAACAATAAGTATATAGTAAATGTTGTGAAGTTACAAAACAAACATGCATAACATCATACAGGGCCCTCAGACATCACCCCACCACCAATACCTTGCATTGTTGTGAAACAATTGTTACAAACTGTGAAAGAGCATTGTCAAAGTATCACTACTGACTATAGCCCATATCAAAAAATATTTTGATAACTCTATTTTGATATAATTGTTTTACTTTGTAACCCCATGTTCTTTATTTTATGCTTTTAAAAACATTAATCCTAGAAAGGGTTCAGAGGCTTCCCCAGACTGCAAAAGGTACCCATGGCACCTTGGATTGGAGAAACCCTGTTAGGCCCTTCCTATCCTTCCTAGTCTTTGATTCTATCTGTGAAAGCATGAGGGCTTGGGTGTGAATGTTGTATTAGTAGTAGTGTGTGTGTGTGTGTATGTGTGTGTGATGTCAGGGTGTGGCCCCTTGTAAATGGCTGATGGGTCAAGAGGAACAAAATGAAATATAAGTACAATTTCCAGGCATGACTCCTCATTTAAGATGACACTGTGTTGGCCGCCTTCACCAAGGGGAGGATGCAGCATCAGAAGGTACATCGGCTGAGACTCAGAGAGACCTGACTCAGAATTCCCGGCAGACTCACTTCGGTCGACCCCTCTGTGTCTCATCTGTAAAATGGGATGGATAGCGTCTGTCCTCTTGTATCGTGTGACTGATTTCCAGTAATGTTCGAGCAAGAGAGAGAATGGACAAGCATCCTGTAAACCCTGACGTGCCCTACAAGCATAAGGGAGTCCTGTTGGCAGAAAGCTCATCTGGATGTGGATCCAACTGGACCCAGCAGCCTAGCGCAGAGGGACAGGCACCGGGAGCAGGTGGGCATCCATACTGGAGACTGTGGGTGGGCTGGTTGGGAGCACAGGTCGTTTAGTGGGAATGGATAAGGGGCTTGTGGTGGGCTGAATGATGTCCCCAAAGATATCGACGTCTTCATCACTGGAACCTGTGAATAACTTATCTGTTATGGTAAAAGGGGTGTTGCAAAAGTGATTAAATTAAGCATCCTGAGATGGGGAGATTATTCTTGATTCTCTGAGTAATCAGTAATCAGAAGGGTCCTTATATAAGAGGGATTCAAGAGGATGAGAGCTAGAGAAAGATGTAAGGAGGGAAGTAGAAGTCAGGAAGAGAGAAGATGCTACGCAGTTTCTAGAAACTGTCTCCCATAGGGCCTCCAGGGGAAATGCAGCCTAAACCACCGTGCTTTTAGAACCTTTGACCTCTGGATTGTGAATTCATTTTGTTTTAAGCCACTAAATGTGCGGTAATTTGTGACAGCAGCAGTAGGAAACTAACACAGGGCTGCCAAACATCCAGATACGGTGGAGTGCGATGGCCTTGTGCACGGCCCTCCGTGCCATGGTGCTGGTGGTTCCTCTAAAGTTTTGAACTGTGGCTGTTTGGTACTTTTTTGGATTTGTTTTATCCTTGTTTCTTTAAGCTGGTGTTGATAAAATCTGAGTTATTATAATAGCAAAAGGGAGTGTTTCTCTGGCATCCACGATGACAGAAACTCTTCCTCTGTCTTCTCCCTTCCAACTACGTCCAGTGGGTGTGGGGGGTGGGGTGTCCCTGTGTGTGGCTCAGGACATGGCCCTGTCATCTACCCGGTGGCAGCTGCCATTTCCTCCTCTTCTTTCCTGGCCTGGCCCTGGCTCCACGTGGAGCTTCAGGCTGCTGGAGCCTCTGAGGACTGCACAGCCCTGGAGGTGTGTCTCCTGCAGCCGCCACCACCACCATTTCCATAGCAGCCACACCTCCCACCCCCACCCAGCCCGGGCACGCCCCTCCACGTCCACAGACAGCGGCACCAGAGCTGCTGTGTCAGAGCTGCGGGCTTGCCAAAGCCCGAGCTTGGTGACACCACTGCCTGGGCTGTACAATGAGAAGGAGGCGTCATTCTGAGCCCGCTCTAATGCCACGACCCAGTTCTGTTCGGTGTTTTCAGTGCATCACAGAGAATGTATATATTTTTAATGAAAACAGATTTCTCTAGGCTCACTTCAGGAACCCTCTCCTGAGCGCCGAGACACAGGTGTGCCGGCAGTGGTGGGTACCAGTGAGGGGCACTGATGAACTCACCGCCACCCCCCTCCATCAACACAAGGCCTCTTAACTAGCTCAAACTTGTGGTCTTGCGTCTCTGTTCCTTAGGACGAGTGATTTCCCTGGACCCTCCTCAGTCCCGCACCAGACAGACTTCTGGAAAATCCCATCAGAAAAGTCCTCCACATGTGCTGGGACATGTCTGAATCCTGCAGTGAACTCAGCTTAGGCGCCATGGCAGGAGCCTGCCTGCTGCACCTCTGATTTCATACGGAAAAATATTAGAATGGTGATTCTTCTGTTCTTGATTTGCCTGAGAAATGGTTTTAGGGTTCAATTGGATGCCTTTAACTGGTAACCTCTGAAATACATGAGCTCTTTGAGGCTAAAGACCTCCACGTTTGCAGGATATCCCCCCCATTCCAACTGTGTAAATGGCTGAATAGACCCTTTGAAGGGGTCAGGGTGCTGAAGGGCTGAATCGGGCCTGGATGAGAGAAAGTTTGTGTCAGGCGTTCCGCTTTCCCTTGGGGCGCCTTCACCCTTCCTGGCTGTGACCTGCTTCCTGACCCCAGGCCCCAGGGCTGCCCTCCTAACTTCTCCAACGGCAAGCCTTCTGTTCTTTCAGAACTCCTCCCCCTCATATGAAAACCTGAAGATTTCACTTCTGTAAAACAAATCCCATTGCCTCATTATCTTTAGAGTTTACATCTACGTTGGGAGAGGGTAATTCCAGGCGTGTATGCATTGGGGAAGATTTGTGATCACCATCAGTACCTACCGGCAGGGATTTCAGACTGGTGTGGGAGGAATTCCCGGCAGGCAGGCATTCTGGTATCCTGCATCACCAGGCATGGGCAGCTGTCCCCTTGGTCTGTCTTTACTATGTTCTGTTTCATCTCTGCCGTCTGGAACAGGGCCTGACTCTTAGTAAACTCTCAATAAATATTTATTAGGTAGATACATATATACAGAGGCTAGCCCTGATTTTATACATATATACATACATACTATATATATATCCTTTATTGCAAGGAATTGGCTTATGCAATTGTAGGGCCTGGATAGGCAAGTCCAAAGTCCTTAGGGCAGCTTGTGAGAAAGGGCAGGCTGGAACTCTTGGGCATAGGCTAAAGTGGCTATCCAGAGGTGGAATTTCTTCTTTTTCAAGGAAGTCTCAGTTCTGCTTTTAAGGCCTTTCAATGGATTGAATCAGGCCCAACTCATTTTATCTAGGATAATCACCTTTACTTAAAGTCAATTGATTACTGACTTTAATCACATCAACAGAACACCTTCCCAGCAACACCTAGATTAGTGCTTGATTGACTAACTGGGGCCTGTAGCCTAGCCAAGATGGCACATCCAAAAAACATGGCACTGATGAGTTTCCTCTGGGGCCCTGACATTTTGCAATATCAACCTGAGCACTTCTGATGATGGTAAGTGACTTCAGCCGGGCTTATGCCTCTGACTTCAGTTGCTTTAACCAAGTGCAAACCCATAGCTGCCTCTGTCGTTTGTTGATATCCAATGGCTCACGTGGTCTGGAAGGGCTAGAGGCTCCTCTCTGAATTGCCAAAAACAATTGGTTATGTTAGCCGAGGAGCCAGAATGCTAATTCCAGTGACTTGACTCTGGTACAAGTTCTGCGGGGCTGGAGGGATGATGTTTTTTCCTCTGGCCTGGTAAACATTTTATGCTTGTTATGGTGGTTGAAAGGCTGGATTCGACCTTTTATTCGTGAGCCAGGAGGTTCACAGTAAATGAGGGGTGTGGTCTGTTAGGGGAAGAGTGGCTTTGGTTTGGTCTCTCTGCACTCTGTCAACACACACACACACATGTTCTGCAACACGTGAACGCGTCGTGTGTGGGGTTCCTTGTTCAGCTGTGAGGGCTGTCCCGGAGGAACTGTGGGCAGTGCTGTAGGGGAGGAGGAGGCAGCGGGGTGTGGTAGAAACAGCACTGGACTGGGAACAAGTTCCTCCTCCTAACTCCTCATCAGCTCAGTTTTGCCAGTCCTCTACTCATTCCCTCCGTGTTCTGCACATGTGTATGGAGTGCTAACAAAGTGCCGGCCTAAGCAGTAGGCTTTTAGGATTCAGTAGTAAACAAGACAGATGCTTTTAGAGTAAGTCCTTTTAGAGCTTACTGCTGGGCAATTTCAATGAGTAATAATGATTATAACCTTAGTATTTACTATGTCCCAAGCGAGTGGGTTATGACAGAGGCAGTGGGGGATTAGTCTAGGTTAAAGAGTCAGGGAAACCTCTGGGAGGAGATGACTAATTATTAAAACCTTCCCTATTTTAGGGTCATGCCCTTTCTGTGACTCTCCTTTCTTCTCTGCATCCTTGTCCTTGGCCTTCTCGGGCTACCTCCTGCTTTCAGTCTCCCCTCTTCTGTCTAAATCAGCCTCTCTTGGCTGATCTTTCACTCAAGCTCTAGTCTTGAATTTCAAGCTTCCTGACAGACACAATTTGTACCTTGACTTTCTGTTTTTTTTATGCACTTCAAAGGCACAACATCCGTGGAGGAACTCAACTCCTCCATATTCTTTCTTCCTTTTCTGTCTCTGATAATTTTATCACAGTTGTTTTAGTCACTCAGCCTAAAAAAGTTAGTCATCTTTGATCTACCTTCTCTATCACACCTACTGGTCACTTCGCCCTGCCCCTTCTACTCCCATTATGTCTCTTACCTCTCCCCTCCACTTGTTTGCCACTCCCAACGCCACTTGTCTGCACAATTGCTACAGCTTCTTGCCAGCCTCCATGCTTACAGTATTTTCTTCACCTGAGTCCATCCTCTTCAGAGCTACCAGAGCATATATCCTTTATAGATCTTGTCAACTCTATTGCTCAGAAAAGCTTCAGTAGTTCTCTACTGGGCTCTGCGGCCAGATCCCTGAGTTCTAAACCCTACTCTGCTGCTTACCAGCTGGGTATCTTTTGGGCATGTTATTAACCACTCTGTGCTGCAGATATTTCATCTATGAAATAGTCATGGCCATCTCAGAGGGTGGCTGTCGGGATTAAATGAATCAGTGTATGTGCAGCACTCATATAGTGCTGGACATAATATTGGTAGTCCAGGCAGGCAGATCCTCTGGCCCCTTGTTGTTCTATACTTTTTTCTCTGTAGCTTGACTTTTTGCTTTTCCAGCTCTCATTGACTATTATTTTTCTGTGTTGTTTACAAGGTAACCCACAAACTAGCAGCTGCATCTCCATGAACTACACAGTGTATGATATACTTGTCTTCTCCTCCCATTCCCCTAAAAACTATAGACACACACACATATACAACATATGCATATATACACACACACAAAATTATATATATATACACATACATGTATATATTTGTGAATGCTCTTTTCTTTGTTTTTATTTTTTTAAATTAATTGATTCAATGTTTTGATGATGCTTCTAAATGAAAAAGATTTACTTAGGCAAACCCCTATTGATTGTGTCATGGTGAAAGATTAATTTTTGAGAATTGGCCAGAGAATGAATTTCTATCACACTAATCAGTGTGACATAGTTTTTTAACTTTTCTTCCCCAATGTACTGATCATTCTGATAAGGGTGGACTTTATGACCAGTCTTAGTGAAAATTACTAGTGAGCATATTCTCAGAGCCTCTCTATCCCCCTAAAACTAATCCACTCAGAGACACGGAAAACCTCCTCTGAGATGAGCTCATACAAATGGTTTCTGGGATGAAAATAGCAATGTGAGGTAGTGCCAGGGACTTCAGGTTCACAGAGTATAATTAGGATTTTTCTCCAAATCTTGCCCACTATAATTTCATCATTACATCCTTTCTTTAATTATGGGCTCTAATTGCCCATTTTAATTCTGTAATTAGACATAAAGACACTAATTTTAGATATAGCAATCAGTTCAAATGTATTCCAAACTTTTCCCCATACCCTACCTTTCAAAGAAAATTAATACATCATTTAAAGGGGTATGCTCAGAAGGAGCCTCTCTGAAGGCTGCTTTAGGGAGCCAGTGGGTGTGTCTATGGAAGGACCCTGGTTAAGGAAGGATATGGAAGCATCACTCTGCCTATAGTCCCCATGGATTCTGATCCCTCATTTCAATAGACCCTGCTGGATCTACGGAAGAGAAGAACTCCATGAATCCATATATAATCAGTTTCTTTATACTGGAAAATTTAAAGATGACTTCAATGCCCAATGAGTCATGGGAGAGGAAAAGAATAATGTTAGTACACTGGCTTTTTGTTTCTCCTGTGACTTATTAAAAGATGAGAAGATTAGGCATTTTAGATTCATGGGATTTGCATTGTATAGGCAGAGCTCTATCTTTCTAGATCTATCTATCTATCTATCTATCTATCTATCTATCTATCTATCTATCCATCCATCCATCCTATCTGTGAAAGAAAGAAAGAGAGAGAGAGAAGCAAGAAGGGAGGGAGGGAGGGAACGAGGTGGGGAGGTGAGAGAAAGAGAAAAAAGAGAGATTTATATTTTTAATAAGCACAGACCTTGATTAAACTAGAATCCATTTTATAAGAACTTTCAATACTACTGATCTCTCTTCATTTTTTGTTTTCTATCTATAGCACTCTGCTTAAAAACAAACAAATAAACAAAAGACTAACACCAAGGTTGTCCCTCATAGCCTGTGACATGTCCAGTTCATCCTATATCTTCTACAGATTTTTCTGTTTGCCCCTATTTATAAACCTAAGCAAAAAGAGTCAGTGTGGTAGAGTGGAAGAAGCTTAGTAAGGGTCCTGGCCTGTGTAGCTTCTCTTTTTGCATATATACATTTTTTAAACTTTTTATTTATTTTATTGAAGTATATCATTCATATATGAACATACATAAACAATAAGTGCACAGTAAAAGTTGTGAACTTACAAAACAAACATGCATAACACTATACAGGGCTCCCATACATCACCCCTCCACCAACACCCTGCATTGTTATGAAACATCTGCTACAAACTATGCAGGATCATCATCAAAATATTACTACTAGCTACAGTCAACACCCCACATTTGGTGCTCTTTCCCCTCAAGTCACCTCATTATTTTTTTAAATATATTTTTATTACAGAAGTTTTGATCTTACAGAACAATCATGCACATGTGTAGAATTCCCATACAACACCCTTTACCGACACACCACACCATGGTGGAATATTTGTTACAGATTATGAGATAATCATCAGGCTTTTACCACCAACCATGGTCCATGCACATATACGTTTTAATTAATAATTAATTAATCCCCCCATTGTTTGCTCTCGCTTTCGGCTCTCTGTGTCTGTTGGGTGCTTGTCTTTTTTTTTTTTAGGAGGCACCAGGAACCAAATCTGGGACCTCTCATGTGGGAAGGAGGCACCCAATCACTTGAGCCACCTCCACTCCCTGCTTGTTGTGTCTCTCATTGTGTTTCCTTGTTGTGGCTCTTTGTTGCGTCATCTCACTGTGTCACCTTGTTGTGTCAGCTCACTGTACCAGCCCGTTGCATCAGCTTGCTGTCTTGCTCATCTTCTTTAGGAGGCACAGGGAACTGAACCCAGGACCTCCCATGTGGTAGGCATGAGCCCCCCAACTGCATGAGCACATCTGCTTCCCTACATTCTATCTATGTGATCTCACTGGTCTCGTGGCTTTAAATACTCATGACCCTCAAACTTATATCTCTATTCCAGGGCTCTCCCCTGAGCTCCATATTCAAATAACAATCAGACCAGTTGATATTTCCACTGGGAAGAATCATAGGGATCTTAAGTTTGATATGTCCAAAACTGAATTTAGTTTCCTCACAATTCATTGTTCTTCTATTCTTCCTAATCTCAACAAATGGCCACAATCCATTCAGCTATTCAAGACAGAAGTCTCAAAGTATTCCTTGATGATTCCTTTTTACACAAATGAGCCATAAGCAAGTCTTTTTTCCACCCTCCAGAACATATCTTAAATCTGTCCCAGTTCATACTTCCATCACCACTGGCCTAGCTGAATGCAATAGCTTCCTGTTTACTCCTCTTCAGCACTTTCCATCTTTCTCCCCAATGCCAGCAAGAATAATTGTGTAAAAATATAAATTAGTTCACGCCACACCCTTACCTAAATCTTTTCATTGACTTTCCCTGAATAAAACTCAAACTTTTTACCATGCCTATAAAGGTCTATATAGTTTGCTCCAGTATCTCCAATACAGCCACTCTGAACTCTTTGGTTCCTTGAACAGGCCAAACTCTTTTCTGCTTCAGGTCCTTCATGCAAGCTATTTTATCTGCCAGAAACAATCAACCTCGTTCCCTCCTCCTTATCTTTCTCCTGGGATGATTCTTTTTTAATCCTTCAGGTCTGAACCTTCACCTTCTCAGGAAAAGCTTCCCTGTCTGCAGATCTCCTGGTTATTCTCAGGCCACTGTGTCCTGTTCACTTCTTTCCTAGCACTCATCAGGCATTGCAATTTGTTTGTTTACTCATTTCCCCCATCATGGTATAAATTCGACTAGGGCAGCAATTCATGGG
Source organism: Tolypeutes matacus (assembly GCA_026826555.1). Classification (NCBI taxonomy): domain Eukaryota; kingdom Metazoa; phylum Chordata; class Mammalia; order Cingulata; family Chlamyphoridae; genus Tolypeutes; species Tolypeutes matacus. The sequence goes on from JAKSZT010054304.1 coordinate 1,241,382, forward strand.
CTTTTTATCCACTGATGGGTTGCCCAGAACTAAACACAGAACCTGGAACTCAGTAATGTATTCTGATGAATGAATGGATAGATTAATGAATGAATAACAGAAACTCTGCCTCCTGGGAGTTACTAATCCAGAAGCAGGATTAATATGATTTCATAGGTAACAAATAAACAGGGTAGCATGTGACATATATTTTTTGGCAAGATAGATTGTTCCTCTTGCTTTACTGTTTTGGCAACAAATCTCCAGTTTGTTTTTGGCAGTTCTTCTGAACACATGATGCAATCAGAAGTCTGAGTTTGAGTCCTACCTCTGCCACCTACTAGTACGAAGGTGGACTGGCACAGAGCACGGTGCAAAAATTATTTGTTTTCCAATTACATTGTAATTATTATTAACAAAGCCAATATCAATGCTGGAAAAGCTTGAAGAGATTCAACCTCAGGTAAAATCTCTTCTCTAGAACCACTGTAACTTTAAGGGATAAATAGAACACAATAGTACACAACCACATTTTCGTGTTTGGGATCAGAGGAGAAACACTATTCCACTCAGCAAGCCTTGCTAAGAGCTTCTTGTGGTCTAGGGCCTAGGCTGGATACAGGGGAAATGGACATGAATAATACAGACATCACAGGGTCGTGGGGGTGATGGACAGGGAAACAAAGGAGTGGAAGAGAGGGATGGTGGTGCTGGCACAGGGATGGGACCACAGAGGACATGGTGGCCAATTCTATGAAGGGATGATGGTGGGGAATGGAAAGGTGGTGGTCAGTCAAGAAAGACATATGAGCAAAGGCCTGGAGACTGGAGAGAGCTTGGGGTTTTCAGGGAGCCACAGTTGGTCTGGCCTGCTGAAGCACGCTTTTAAAGCGTAGGTGCCTAGGCGGCCTGAGAACTTGCGTATTGTAGGTACTTGGTAATATTTTATTTAATACATAAATGAGTGGATAAAAAGAGCAGGGAGGAGATTAGAAATGCTGGAAGAGATGAGATCATGGTATGTCTTTATCTCCCCCTAAGATTGGTGATGAGGAGTGGAGAAGTGGTCAATGGAGTTTTCTTTAAGGAGGGGAGTGACCTGAGCAGTTTGAGGTGTAGAAAACTTCCTGTGGATGCAGAACAGAGGATAGATTGAAGAATATGAAACTGAAGCCGTGAGCACAGATGGGTAGGGTAACTGAGTATTTGGAGAGAGCCGAAAGTGTGGACCGGAAGGGTGTTCAGAGACTGTTATAGGAATCCAGTGGAGAAGTCCTGGGCCTGGCCCAGCAGTGTAGAGAGTCAGATGGACAGGTAGGGTGCAACTTCACAACCTAGTGACTGAGTGAAAGTGTGTGCACTTTTTAGAGAAAGTTGCAGTGTGTATGTGTGTATGCGCACATGCAGGCAAGGGAGTTAGAATGTGTGTGTATGTGCAGGTAAGTTGGATTGTGTGTGTGCAAGTGCATCGGAATGTGTGTTGGAATGTGTGTATGCATGGCAGTGCATTGGGATGTGTGTGTATTTGTGCACATGAGCAACCACAAATGAGTTCTACTAATACTCATCTATTTGGCCTAAAGTTTTTAAAGTACTCCTTATGCCTCACTCCTGTCACATGCTCCAAATCACATGCAGAAATGGGCAGAACAGCTCAGCCAGTAAATCTATTCTGACTCACACAAAGTTACTTCCAGCCCAGTTAATTAATTGTTCCTTCCCTATGCTCACACAGTCCTTTCCTCTATAACACTTGCCACACTACTAGTATTATTAGTTTATATAATACTTTCCCCTTGCTAGGCTGTGAAATCCTTAACGATGCCAAGATGTGAAGTCTCCAGGCAAAATCTTCTTTTGGAAACATTAGCTATAACAGTTATCATTTATTAAGAACCTACTATGTGCTAGATAATGCCAAGTACATTATGTGTAATGTTTTTTCAAATTAGCTTGTGTTCCAAAAATCCTAGGAGGTAAATATTATCAACTGCCTTCTACAGATGAAGGAGGCAAGACTCAACAAGGTTAAGTAATTTGCCCAAATCACCTCGCTAGAAAGTAGAGAGCTAAAATTGGAACCCCAACCGTTGCTCTTAACCCCTATGCCCTCCTGCCTTCCATTCCCTGCAATGACCCACTCCCGGTTTTTTTTTTTTTTTTCCCTGCACAATGGGAAAAATTCAGTGCCCTTCCTGTGAGAAATAAAAAGCTTTAATCTGGTCCAAAGGAAACACTGTTTCCTCTGTGCTCAAGGGGGTTTGGCCAATTGCAGAGAATGAACCAAAAACAATATTATCCCAGAGACATGGCGATGGGTCCTAATTGGCTGCTGACTCTTTGCAAGGCTCCATTCATGGATACATTTCAGTCCTTTGGGAAACCACAATTGATTTTTCCAGGCTCCTCTTGTCTTTTCCCAGGGGCAATCTGCTCATTTTCTTGGATAACGCAGGGAGAAAGAGGAAACACAGAGGAGCCTCTCCTACACGAACAGGTCGGGGGGTAGCCAGAGGAGGTCTTTTCGCTTGTTTGAATATATCTTAGCTTTGATACACTCTCCAAGTTGGATGACTCATCCACACAGTCTTTTTATTTAGCATCTTGGAATTGAACAGCACCTCCCAGGCAGCCCTCAGCCTTGGGAACCAGGCAGAAGAGACAATGGGTGGTTATGAATTTGAGAGCAGTCAACGATTTCAGGGCTCCAGGAAGGGACCCCGTTTCTTAAACCACTGCCCCATCTGCAGGATGAGCTTCATTCCCTCAGCTTTAGGCTTTCATTTCTATTTAAATATAACTATTCATCACCCTTCCATTTTATGTTATTTATATTATAGCTACTTATTGGAGCTTGAGCAAAAACCATTTTTTAAAAAAAGTTCGTATTTTATAGAGGGGAAATCATGAAGACTTTGGGCAGTTTGTAGGGAAGGGGGCAGGTAAACTTGGTGAAACCTCATGTCAGAAAGGTCACTCAAGGAGTTCTGCAGACAGATCTTTCGACGTGTAATAGCCGTTAAGAACATGGCTCTGCAGCCAAACTGCCTGAGTTCAAGAGTTGACTGATTAGAAGCTGTTTCTAGATTATGAAGCTATTGTTGCAAAGCCCAACAAGTGAGACAATATAACATAAAACATACAGTTTAAAGGTGCTAAGTCTGGAGCCAAATCCCACCTCTGGCCCTTACAAGCTCTCTGATCTTGGACGAGTTACTTCAAAGAGTAGTTTTGAGAGGAATTAAGCAAGTTAATATACAGAATGTCCTTAGAACCATGTCTCCAGGTATTATGTACTAAACATTATTACTCATGAGATTAGTTAAATATACATTTATATGGCATACACATTGTTTTATTTCTATATAGCCTCATCTCTTTAAACTCCAAATACTGCTGTAAAATAGAAATTGTTATTTTTTTCCCATTTAGAGGGCAGAATTGGGTCACCAGTTCAGGTCTTTCTAAATGCAAATCAAAACAAACAAAGAGAGTTGGCTATGTAGCTACTAGTTGTGTGACCTTGGGCAGGTTAAGTAACTTCTCTGAGTCTTAATTTACTCATATGTAAATTATTGATAATAATAATTCCTACCTCATAGGGTTGTTGTGAGGATTGACTGAGGCAACATGTGCTAGAATAGTGTATGGCACGTAGTAAACACGCGTTAGAATGAACTATTTTCAATATTTGGTTGCTAAAGCCCTTTCCTACTTGGTGTGTCAACCTCTCTCTAATTCTCTGGGATTTAACATTAGAAATCTAGGTTGTAGAATTTTAGAGCTGAGAGGAAGCTTAAGAGGTCATCTAATCCAAATCTCTCCTTTGGAGATGAGGAAACTTAAGCACCAAATGGAGAAATGACTTGTCCAAAGCCACAGAACAAGTCACTAAAGGATTAGAAACCAATTTCCTAACAATCTGCTCAGAACACCTTTGTTATCCATCCTTGGCTGGAGGACAGATAGACTAACTCTCCTAACCTCTTATCGTCCTGGAAGGCCATCTTCTGCCAAACAGTGGCAGAATTTCTAAGAAAGTTTCTTATATAAGAAAGTAGATTGTGTTCAAAGACTTGAGGGGTGCCCCAGCCACAGATCTCCAGATTGGATTTGGTGAAAGAGATCAGAGGCCTGTGGGTAAAGAAGAGGGCCCCTGAGAGGTCTTGGAGTACTTTGATATAGAAGGAGAAACATGAGAATTCTTAGAGACACAGATAAACATCATATTTTTAAATCAATTTTATTGAAACATATTAATAAGCATACAATCGTTCCAAAGTATACAGTCAATGGTATTTGGTATAATCACATAGTTGTGCATTCATCATTCCAATCATTATGAGAGCATTTTCATTATTCCAATAATAAAAACAAAAAAACAGACTAACAGAAAAAGCACTACTCCTTATTAATCACCTTGCAATCTCTCTATGCTTCCCCTGCCATACATAGCTGCTATTCTATTTCCATCTTTCTAATTTATTTGTATTTATATTTTGTATAGATGGTGTCAAACAAGATGTAGTACATCTTGTTTAGTTTATTTCATTTAGAGTTTTTCCTTTTTTTTCCAAACCCTTAATGGAAGATGATTCATATATTACTATACACCGCTGCCCATATTTTGCTTTGGTTGTATTTTTACCTGATATTAACATCTTGTAACATTAACATACCTTTGTTCAGTTTCAAAGAAAAACAGTCTTATATATGAAATATTACCCATACTCATACTTCACAAGAGGTTTTGCTATGCCGTAAGTCCCGTGTTACATTTTTTAGCTTTCCTTCTAGTAATATACATGATTTTAGACTTTCCCTTTCAACCACTGTCATATCCCTATATTAGCACTGCTAGTTACAAACACTATGATGATGTGCTTTCACCCTTTCAATTCATTTCCAAAGACTTACAAACAAACAAACTTTTTATCAATTCTATACAGATTAACCCTTAACTTTCCATTATCTAACCTCATTCCATTTTCTGGTGGCCTATATTCTAGTTATTAACTCCATGAGTTTACACAATATATTTAGTTCAGAATAGTGCAACCATACAGTATTTGTCCTTTTGTGTCTTTCTTGCTTCACGCAACATAATGTACTCAATTTCATCCATGTTGTCATATGCTTCACATCTTCATTTCTTCTTACAGTTGCATAATATTCCATCATATGTATACACCACAATTTGTTTATGCATTCATTGGTTGGTGGACACCTGGGTGGTTTCCATTTTTTGGCAATTGTGAATAAAGCCACTATGAACATCAGTGTGCAGATGTCTGTTCCTGTCATTGCTCTCAGTTCTGCTGGATATATATACCTAGTGATGGTATTGCCAGGTCACATGGAAAATCTATATTCAATTTCCTTTGGAACTGCCAAACAGTCCTCCCCAGTGGCCATACCATTCTACATTACCACCAACAGTGAATAAGCATTCCTATCTCTCCACATCCTCTCCAACACTTGTAGTTTTCCATCTTTTTAATCATGGCCATTCTAATAGGTGTGAAATGATATCTAACTGTAGCTTTGATTTGCATTTCCCTAATAGCTAGTGATGTTGAACATTTTTTTCATGTGTCTTTTTGCCATTTGTATTTCTTCTTTGGACAAATGTCTATTCATATCTTTTGCCCATTTTTAAATTGGGTCATTTGTCTTTTTATTGTTGAGTTGTAACATCTCTTTATATATCATGAATATTAAATGCTTTCTGGATTGCCAAATATTTTCTCCCACTGAGTCGACAGACTTTTCACCCTTTTGACAAAGTCCTTTGAGGTGCTAAAGTGTTTAATTTTGAGGAGATCCCATTTATATATATATATATTTGTTGTTGCGTGTGCTTTGGATGTAAGGTTTAAGAACTACCACCTACCACAATGTCGTTAAGATGGTTCCCTACATTTTCTTCTAGTAGTTTTATGGTCCTGGCTTTTATAGTTAGGTCTTTGATCCACTCTGAGTTGATTCTTGTATAGGGAGTGAGATAGGGGTCCTCTTTCATTGTTTTGGTTATGGATATCCAGTTTTCCCAGCACCATTTGTTGAAGAGACCGTTTTGTCCCAGTAACATAGACTTGGTAGGTTTGTCTAAAACCAGTTGGTTGTAGAGGTGAGGGTCTATTTCTGGGCTCTCAATCTATTCCACTGTGTCTATCTTTATGCCAATACCATGCTGTTTGATCACTGCAGCTTTATAATATGTTTCAAGGTCAGGCAGTGAGAGTCCTCCCATATCACTCTTCTTTTTAAGGATGTTTTTGGCTATTTTGGGTGCCCTTTCCCTTCCAAATAAATTTGGTAATTGTTTTTTCTATTTCTGTAAAGTAGGCTGTTGGAAGTTTGATTGGTATTGCATTGAATCTATATATCAGTTTGTGTAGGATTGGCATCTTCACGATATTTTGTCTTCCAATCCATGAACAAGGAATGCCTTTCCATTTGTTTAGGTCTTCTTTGATTTCTTTTAGTAATGTTTTGTAGCTTTCTGAATACAGGTCTGGTACATCTTTGGTTAAATTGATTCCTACTTATTTGAGTCTTTGTTGCTATTGTAAATGGATTTTTCCCCCTGATTTCCTCCTCAGATCATTCAAAACTAGTGTACAGAAACATTGAGTCTTACATGTTGATTTTGTATCCTGCCACTTTGCTGAACTTGTATATTATCTCAAGTAGTGTTGTTGAAGACATTTCAGAATTTTCTAAATTCATGTCATCTGCAAATAGAGAGAGTTTTGTTTCTTCTTTTCCTATTTGGATACCTTTTATTAATTTTTTTCCTTGTCTAATTGCTCTAGCTAGAACTTCTAGTACAATATTGAATGACAGTGGTGACAGTTGGCATCCTTATCTTGTTCCCAATCTTAGAGGGAAGGCTTTCAACCCGACCCCATTGAATACAATGTTGGCTGTGGGTTTTTCATATATGCCTTTTATCATATTGAGGAACTTTCCTTCTATTTCTATCTTTTGAAGTGTTTTTATCAAGAAAGGATGCTTGATTTTGTCAAATGCCTTTTCTGCATTGATTGAGATGATCATGTGCTTTTTTCCCCCTTCAATTTGATAATGTGGTGTATTAAATTAATTGATTTTCTTGTGTAGAACCACCCTTGCATTCCAGGAATAAATCCACTTGGTTGTGGCATATAATCCTTTTAATATGCTGTTGGATTCTATTTGCAAGTATTTTGTTGAGTATTTTTGCATCTATGTTCATAAGAGAGATTAGTCTGTAATTTTCTTTTCTTATAGTGTCTTTGTCTGGCTTTTGTATTAAGGTGATGTTGGCTTCTTAAAATGTGTTGAGTAATTTTCCCTCCTCCTCAATTTTTTGGAAGAGTTTAAACAGGATTAGTGTTAATTTTTCTAAAAATGCTTGGTAGAATTCACCTGTGAAGCCATCTGATCTTGGACTTTTCTTTTTTGGGAGATTTTTGATGACTGATTTAATCTCTTTAAATGTTATTGGTTTTTTGAGTTCTTGTATTTCTTATAGAGTCAGTGTAGATTGTTTTTGCATTTCTAGGAATTTGTCCATTTCATCTAGGTTGTCTAATTTGTTGGCATACAGTTTCTTATAATATCCTCTTATGATCTTTTTTATTTCTGTGGGGTCAGTCAAAACTTCCCCCTTTCATTTCTGATTTTATTTATTTGCATCATCTCTCTTTTTTTCTTTGTTACTCTAGCTGGGGGTTTGTTGATTTTATTGATCTCAAAGAACCAGCTTTTCCTTTTATTTTCTCTATTGATTTTTTGTTCTCAATTTCATCTATTTCTGCTCTAATCTTTATTATTTCTTTCCTTCTTTGCTTGCTTAGGAAATGACTTGCTGTTCTTCTTCTAGTTCCTCCAGTTCTTCAGTTAGGTCTTTGATTTTAGCTCTTTCTTCTTTTTTTAAATATAGGCATTTAGGACTATAAATTTCACTCTCAGCACTGCCTTTATTGTATCCCATAAGTTTTGATAAGTTGTGTTCTCATTTTCAATAATCTTGAGATGTTTACTAATTTCTCTTACAATTTCTTCTTTGACCCATTGATTGTTTATGAGTGTGTTGTTTAGCCTCCATACATTTGCGAACTTTCCCCTTTCCCATCTCTTATTGATTTCCAGGTTCATTCCATTATGATCTGAGAAGGTGCTTTGTATAATTTCAATATTTTTTTATTTATTGAGACCTGCTTTGTGACCCAACATGTGATCTATCCTGGAGAAAGATCCTTGAGCACTTGTGAAGAGTATAACACACTGATTTGGAATGCAACTTTGTATATATGTATGTTAGGTATAGCTCATTTATCATATTGTTCAGGTTCTGTTTCCTTATTGATCCTCTGTCTCATTGTTGTAGCTAATGATAGGAGTGGTATGTTGAAGTATCCAACTATTATGTAGTGATGTCTATTTCGGCCTGAAGGTTTGCCAGAGTTTGCCTTGTGTAGTTTGGGGCATCCTGGTTAGGTGCGTAGATATTTATGACTATTACTTATTTCTGGTGGATTGTCCCTTCTATCAATATATAATGACCTTCTGCATCTTGTAACTTTTTTGCATTTAAAATATGTTCTATCCAATATTAGTATAGCTACCCCTGCTCTTTTTTGGTTATTGTTTGCATGGAATGTCTTTTTCCAACCTTTCACTTTCAGCTGATTTGTATCCCTGGATCTAAGCTGAGTCTTTTGTAGAGAGCATATGGATGGCTCATGTTTTTTTATCCATTCTTTTAGTCTGTATCTTTTGTTTGGGGGTTTAATCCATTCACATTCATTGATATTACTGTAAATACATTATTTACTTCCACCATTTTGTTCTTTTACTTTCATATGCCATATCTTATTTTCATCTGGCTTTTAAACTTTTAGTTATCCTTTCTAATAGTCTTCCCTTCCACACTCTCCTCCTAGCCTCTCTCTCCTGTCTTTTTCTTCTGGGCTGTAAGGCTCCCTTTAATGCTTCTTGGAAAGCCAAATTCTTTTTTATGAATTCTCTTAGTTTCTGTTTATTTGTGAATATTTTAAACTCACCTTCATATTTGAAGGACAATTTTCTGCATAAATAATTCTCAGCTGACAATTTTTCTCTTTCAGTATCTTAATTGTATCATACCACTGTCTTCTTGCCTCCATGGTATCTGATGAGAAATCTGTACTAAGTCTTACTGGGCATCACTTGTATATGATGCGTTTAACATTCTGTGTAGTGTGTGTCTTGGAGTAGGTCTATTTGGATTTATTCTGATTGGGATATGCTGCACCTTTTGAACATGTAAATTCATTTCTTTCATGAGAGTTGGGAAATTTTCAGCCATTATTTCCTCCAATATTCTTTCTGCCACTTTCCTTTCTCTTCTCCTTCTGGAACTCCCATGACACATATATTATCATTCAACTCCTTGAGCCCCTGTTCATTTTTTCCCATTCTTTTCTCTCTCTGTTCTTCTGTCTTTAATTTCAGCTGTTCTGTGTTCTGCATCACTTATTCTTTCTTCTATCATTTCAAGTCTGCTATTGTTTGCCTCTAATGTGTTTTTTATATCATCTATCATGTCTTTCATTCCCATGAGCTCTGTTACTTTTCTATTCAGGTTTTCAAATTCTTCTTTGTGCTCACCCAGTGTCTTCTTTTTTTTTTTTTTTTCCCTCCCAGTGTCCTTTTGATGTCCTATATCTCTTTAGCCACATTTTATTTCAACTCATTGATTTGATTTAGGAGATTTGTATGAATCTCATTGATTAGTTGTCCCAAATCCTGTGTCTCATCTGGGGCTTTCATATATTCCTTTGCTTGGTCCATATCTTACATCATCTTAGTACAGCTTATACTTTTTTGCTGATGTCTAGTATCTGATTATAATGGTGAGTTTAGTCTGATGCTCAATTTCTCTCTCTTTTGTAGGGATTTAGCGGCAGAAGGCTGTGTGTTACTGCCATTCTTTGATTCTTAGTTCAACCTGTTAGAACAGGATCATCCCTGTTTAGTTGCTCAAATCTGGGCCATGGACCCAATAATGTGTCACAGACCTGCTTCTAAGGGCCTTGGGAGGGAGGTGTAGAGACCCAAAAAAGCCTCTTAATTACTTCTAATTTCCTCACATGCACTTCCTTGGTCCAACAGCAGATGGTGGTCTTTGACAGCCCTCTTAGTTCATGGAATGGGTTTGCTGCTACACTGATCACAACAATGTAACAGAGGATCCTGCTTTGATGCTGTTCAGAGCCTCACAAATCAAACTTTATCAGAGGCTGTTCTCCAACCTTTGCCAGCAGCCCCTTCCCTTTATCCAAATAGGAAGTAACTCCACTCCTGTTGGTGTCCTCAACAACCAGTCCCGGTCAGTAGGGAGGGTGATTGAAAGGGTTGGATCTCTTTAGTCCCGTTCTAGCTCCCAGGGCAAACAATAACATGGACCCACCTGGCCTGGAAGGGCTCCTGGGACACAGAAGACCAAATTTGTTGGCCAAAAGCTGAATCAGCCTTAGCCTGAATTTCTTTCTCTCCTCCTTCCTGGGGAGGTGGACCCCTGTGGCTCCCTGTCTGTAGCCGCTGGCCAGAGGCTGCAGCTTTTTTCTTTTTTAAAATGAAGTACTGGGGATTGAACCTGGGACCTTGTACATGGGAAGCAGACGGTCAACCACTGAGCTACACCCATTCCCCTGCAGCTTTTACTCACAGGGTTTTTCCATTGAGATTCTTTTACTGTACTCCTCTGTCTTCTGGGATGTGTCCAGCCTTATCCTGGTGCCCTAAACCCTGAAACATCTTTTTAGGCCACTTCTGCCTGTTCTCTAGCTATTTTTCTGGGAAAGAAGTGAGTCCTTTGTCTCTGTAATCTTCATCTTCCTGGAAGTTCCCCAACATTATATTTTTAAGTCACAAATATGGGTGAATTTTTGTCATGATGATTCTTACAATTCTGTGGCATGTTGTTAACTCACTAGCTCACTTTCATGTTGAAGGCTTCAGTTTAACGGCCTCAGAACACATTTAGAATGGCATTTGGAAAAACTGACTTCTTCTTAAATAAGCATAAAAATAATAATTGGGGGAAGACTTTATTCATAATCCTAACAGCTGAGCACATTCGAGTCTTTTTCCATAAAATACACAACTTTTATAACATTAATATTTTAGAGCTAAGGTATTTCTAAGAAAAGTCATGTCTTGGTCTTGGTTCAATCACGGATTTGCTTATTAGGCTCAGGGAAGTCAGTCTGGCTTCTTTCATTGGGGTGGGGATGGGGGTGGGGAATGTTGTGTCCTTAAAAATGTGAGTGCAGAAGTCTTTGTTTCTGTGATAAAGCATAGTAAAATGGAGAGAACACTGTACTGGAGCTGCATGATTTCTATTGAAATCAGGCTTTCAGCCTAGGATCTGCTATCCCTTCTCCTGGATGATCTTGAGAAAGTATCTTAACTTTCTGTTTTCCCACCAACAAAATAGGTCTAATGACACCAGCATTTTCTACCTTATAGGATTATTGAGAGGTTCAAATGCTTTGCAGGATATAACACAATGGGGAATATGAAACATAGTTTCTATAATACAGATCACTGCCACATAGCAGTATCTTCAGCTTGTTCAACTTGTAGTCTTTGATACAGACAAAAGGTTTCCAGTGGCTCAGGGTTAAAATCTTATTGATATGGTTTTTTATTGCAATTTGGCTGATTGATTTACACAATTAAAATTGTGGATTGATTGAGATTATTTTGCTATCTGTTTTGCTTAATGCTGGTTTCCCAAGTTTTCTCTTCTTTGAGTGACAGGGGTCCTTTGCCAGATCATTTTGTCCTTCTCTTTTCATTACTTAGGCACCCCAAGCTCACCCAAATCCCAGTAGACCCTGCATGGATGATGGGTTGTAGGAGAGTGACTGTTTACAGCACATGTTATTCACAGCAGAAGGGAGCAGTGGACCTGCATGCCTCTGATCTGAGTTATTTTATCAGGTGCTTCATACCAAGGGGGGAGGTTAATTTTGGGGAGCTGGGACACCTGTGGAACATTCCAGGGACTCCTGCCAAATCCAGGGTAGTCTTGAGCTATAACTTCATGAAGTCCCTGGTTGTGTCTGTGTGCCTATTTTGGACCAGACCCAAGGTGCTACCTTGTATCCCATCCAGGCCTCTCCTACCTCTTTCCTGGAGAAACCCACAGAGAGGGTGGAGGGTGGGTATCAGTGTTTATCTTGGAGGCATCTCACTTGAGCTGGACACTGCTGCTCTGTTGGCCCAGGCTGAATTTCCTTTCTTAATTGGCTAGGGACTCTGCCCCTGTCACTCAGCCTTCCAATGTTGCTCAGGTATTCTGGAATCATAAGAGAGCACTTTTACCCCTGTCTACTTGAGCACAAAAGAGCAGCAGACTGTCATGATTTATATGAATGGATGCCAGAGCTATTGCCAAAGGCCTTCAGTAACCTGGAACTTCACTTCTCTCCCAGGTGGGGCTGAAGTTCATCGGGCAGGTAAGCCTGTTAAGAGCATATGCAGAGAATTGTGGGAAGATCGCAATGGACTAACAGGAGAGCTGAATGCTCACACAAAAACAACAGAGAAAGAACCAAAAGCTGTCTGAGGGACCTGTTTTGGGGGTCAGCAGACCAGGACAATGCTATACAACTCCCAGGAGGGTGAGGGACAGCGACACGAAGAAGCTGAAATGACAAACATGAGTTACCAAGCCCCTATGGCATCTGGGAAGGGCTCCCCTCCCACGCCCCCAAGATAAAGCAGGGATAAAACCCCTGGCACACTGCAGCTGACTGAGAGGGGAATAGATATCTTCCTCCCTGTCAATGGTTTCAAGGAAAAAGGGAGGGGAGGTCGGGGTACTTTTCTTCAGTGAATTCAGCCAGCAGAGCTTGCTTTGAATCTCCTATCTGGAGATTCAACACAGGAACACAGGAAAGCCCAGACTGAAACACCTCTGTGGAACGGGGTGCTGACTAATGCCACTTGCTTGCCGGTCTGGAAATTGCATGGACAAAAACTGATCACGCTTTCTGTATCCAACCCCTGGGAGAAAATCTGCATCCCACTAGTGAGTCCCTGGCCCTATTTTGAAAACTTAAGCTGCGCAATTTTAAAGACTGAGAATAAGTTGACCAAATATTAAAGAAGAGCTGTGGGAAAAAAACCCCACAACAATAGGCAACAGAGAGAAATTAGCCATGAGAGTAAATTCACGAACATATTCAGATGCCTAGACATTAGCAAAAATTACAAGCCATACTAGGAAACAGGAAGAGATGGCTCAGCGAAAAGAACAAACCAAATATCCTAAAGAGATACAGGATTTAATACAATTAATCAGTGATAATCACACAACTCTCCTAAACCACTTCAAGGAATTTAAAGAAAATATGACTAAAGAAATAAATATATTAAGAAGACACTGGGAAAGCATAAAGAACAAATTGAAAGCCTGCAAACAAAAGCAACAGACCTTATGGGAATGAAAGACATGATGGATGAGATTAAAAATACTTTAGAGGCACATAAGAGCAGATTTGAATTGCATGAAGACAGAATTAGTGATTTTGAAGCAGAACATCTGAATTGGAAAAGACAGGAGGACAGAAAGAGAAGAGAATGGAAAAATTCCCAGAGTCTCAGGGAATTGAGACAACATGAAGCACACAAATATTTGCATTATTCGTGTCCCAGAAAGAGAAGAGAATGGAAAAGGGGCAGAAAGAATATTTGAAGGAATAATTACTGAAAACTTCCCAACCCTTATGAGGGACATAAATATCAATACCCAAGAAGAACAACATACCCCAAATAGAATAAATTGGAATAGACCTACCCTGAGACACCTACTATTCAGAATGACAAATATCAGAGGTAAAGAGAGGATTCTGAAAGCAGCAAGAGAAAAGCAAAGTATCACATACAAGGGAAATTCAGTAAGATTAAGTGCTGACCTCTCATCAGAAACCATGCAGGAGAGAAGAAAGTGGTATGATGTATTTAAGATACTGAAAGAGAAAAACTGCCAGCCAAGAATTCTGTATCCAGCAAAGCTGTCCTTCAAAAATGAGGATGAGTTCAAAGTCTTCTCAGAGAAACAAAAAACTGATAGAATATGTTACCAAAGGACCAGAAATGCAAGAGATGCTAAAGGGGGTGCTGCAGCCTGAAAGGCAAAAAACAAGGTTGAGAGATTTGGAGAAGAGTTTAGAAATGAAGATTATTAGGAAAGGTGAACTAAAGGATAAGAAGACAGACAATAGAACAATATGACAACAGAGAGCCAAAGGACAAATTGGATGAAGTAAGTAATGCCTTTACTGTAATAACACTGAATATTAAAGGATTGAACTCCCCAATCAAAAGACATAGATTGAGAGAATGGATAAAAAAATATGAGCCATCTATATGTTGTCTACAAGAGATCCACCTCAGATGTAAGGACACAACCAGGTTAAAAATGAAAGGTTGGAAAAAGGTATTCCATGCAAACAGTAACCAAAAAAGAGCTGGAGTAGACCAGATCAATGTAAAATAACAACACGATAGTATATGATCAATAAATACTCAGTGCAACTGGCAGATTGTTCCTGTGATCAGTATTCTGTAATTTTTTTTCATACAAAATAAACACTTGCTTTTAATGGAGGAGGACTGGAGAAGAGATATATTTTTGGATACTTCATTTTTCTTTTACCCTTTCTTATCTATACTCTTTAATTAAAGTAATGTCTGGAACAAAAATGATTTAGCATGACTACTGCTGAACAAGATTTTGAGCTTTTCTTCCTCATAAAATTATGACTTGGCAAATTGTTATCTGCTGTAAGTCATACCAGTAAGATGTGTAGAAATCCCAAATAGGAATTTGATTATCTAGAAAGAATTATGGCCTAAATAGAAATTAAATAACTAAACTCAAAATTTATTTCATTCTTAGAGATTATTATGCCCAATAGTTAGAGCTGTAATATAAAAATTAGAATTATGTTATAATTAATTTCTATTATATTAGAATTATTATTTACATTTATAAACATTTGTTGCTATGCTATCTATTTCTTATGATATTAAATTTAACCTGGCTTTGCACTCTCTTAAGATTTGTAATTTCTTTCAATCTATTTTTCTATATATTTTACAATTTTACAATAAAGTACTTTTTAACAGCTAAAAAAAAAAAAAAAAAAAAAGGAGTATATGCAAGTTGTGCCAAATTCAACTCCAGGGGTGGGATAAGGCAGCCCTGCTCCCTGGCTCCTCCATTCCAACACTACAGATAAAACTGGGCTTCATCTCCATCTAAGAAGCAGCAAGGGCTGAATGTGGAGCCTAGCTTCCCCCAGTGCCAGGCTGTATGAGGCACCCCATCTCCCTCCCTTTTCCCTGTTAGAGTGGTATCAGAGAAGTCTAAATAGATCCAGGGCTTTCATCCCTTCCAGCGAGTAATGATACCCATACTCTGACTGTAGTGTCAGTGGAGACTGTGCTGTGAGCAATAACCAGTCATCCCCCTCCACCACCCCGTCCCAGCCAGGGATGTTTCAGTGGTGACCTAGTAGAGAGTCAGAATTCCCATTTCCAACCAGTAGTAACAAGGAGCTTCCTACCTTAGCCCACTTCAGGCATCAATGAAGGCTCAATATGGAACATGGATTTCTACCCCAGCCTGGGAGGTAGAAGGTGCCTCTCATCATACTTCCTCTGACAGAGTGGTGTTAGAGGAAGCCAATAAAACAGAAGGCTGAAATAAGATCCGGAGTCTCATAGCATAATACCCCAAATGTCCAGATTTCAAAGAAAAACCTCATTATGCCAAAAATCACAAGAAGATCTCACTCTGAATGATAAATGATAATAGATGTGAATGCCAAGATGACAGAGATGGCAAAATTATCTGATAAACATTTCAAAGCAGTGATCATAAAAAATTGCATGAATAATTACAAACATACTTGAAACAAATGGGAAAAAAGTGTCAGCAAAGAAATAAAAGATATGAAGAAGAATCTAATAGATATTTTATAATTGAAAAACACAAAAAACAGAAATGAAAAGCTTAACGGATGGCCTCAACAGCAGTGTGGAGGAAACAAAAGTAATGATCAATGAACTGGAAGACAGAATAAAAAATCACCCAATCTGAACAACAGAGTGGAAATAGACTGGGGAAAAAAACGAACACAGTCTCAGAGACACATGGGACTATAACAAAAGATCTAAACTTTGCGTTGTCAGAGTCCTACAAAGAGAAAAGAAAGAGGTGGGGCTTAAAAAATACTCTAAGAAATAATGGCTGAAAAGTCCCCAAATTTGTCAAAAGACATAAACCTATAGATTCAAGTAGATGTGGAAACCTCAAACAGGATAATGCCAAAGAAATCTACACCACGACACATTGTGTTCAAACTTCTGAAAATTAAGGACAAAAAATCTTGAACGCAGCCTGAGAGAAATAAAATGATATTTAAATTTAAAATAGAAAAAAAATCTGAGAAAATCAATAAAGCAAAGAGCTGGCTCTTTGAAATTTTCAAAAGATTGAGACACCTCAAGCAAGACTGACAAATACAAAACAAAACAAAAAACCAAGAGAAGACACAAATTACTAATATCAGGAATGAAAAAAAGGGTTATCACTGTAGACCCTGCAGACAGCAAAACTAGGAGC
Organism: Tolypeutes matacus; assembly: GCA_026826555.1. Classification (NCBI taxonomy): domain Eukaryota; kingdom Metazoa; phylum Chordata; class Mammalia; order Cingulata; family Chlamyphoridae; genus Tolypeutes; species Tolypeutes matacus. The sequence continues at coordinate 1,258,036 of JAKSZT010054304.1, forward strand.
AACTCTACACACATAAATTTGACAACTTAGATGAAATGGACCAATTTCTTGAAAAACACAATCTACCACAACTTACCCAATACGAAATAGATAGTTTTAATAGACTATAACTATTAAAGAAACTGAATTGGTATTTTAAAATTCTCAAAAAAGAAGTCTCCAGGCCCAGATAATTACCCTGGAAAATCACACTAACTGTTTAGAGAAGAATTAACAGCAATCTACATATGCAATTCTACACAATCTCTTCCAGAATATAAAAGGAAGGAACACTTTCCAATTCATTTTACAAAGTTATTACCCAGCTACCAAAACCAAAGATCGTACAAAAGAAGAAAACTACAGAAAATATCCCTTGTAAATATAGAAGCAAACATTCTTAACAAAAGAATAACAAACAGAATTCAACGATAGATAAAGAGAATTTTACCCAATGACCAAGTGGAATTCATTTCAGAAATACAAGGTTGGTTCAATATTTGAAAACCAATAAATGTAATCTACCATATTAACAGGCTAAAGAAGAAAAATCACATGCACATATCAATTGATGCAGAAAAAGCATTTGACAAAATTCAACCCCCATTCATAATAAAAACTATAGGTAGAGCAATTTTGATAAAAACAAATAAAGAGAGAGAAACCAGAACCAGTGTACTCTATTAGTCTCTTTTTCTCTCTCTTTTTTAGGAGGTACTAGGGATTGAACCCAGGATCTTGTACATGCAAAGCAGGCACTTAACCACTGAGCTACACCCACTCCCCTATTTGAAAACTTATTATGTAGTTACAGCAATCAAGACTGTGTGGTATGGGTGGAAGGATAGACACACAGAACCAGTGGAACACAGCAGAATACCCAAAAATAGACTCACACAAAAATGCCTCTGTGTGGTTTTATTTGTCAAAAAAGTTCTACACTCCGAGTCAGGAGACCTAAGTTTAGGTCCCAGGACTATTACTGACTTGCTGTGTGGCCTTGGACAAGTGAATTTTGCCAGTTCTGAAAGTCTTTGATTCTCTTTTTCTGTCTCCATTTCCTCTTCTATTTACTGGGACATCCTGCCCTCCCTCCCTTCCAAGGCTCTGCTTGACAAGGGATGACAAAATACCTTTCTTTTGTAAGTATAAGGAATTCTCCATGCCAAAAGGATCATTACATTCACTGCTGCTAATACTACACCTCAACACCTTGAGAACTCAACTCTGCACCCTGGAGTCAAATGCCAAGAACATTTAGTGTAATTTGTTAATAGGGTTCTTTCTTCCCTACCAACACTACCAACTCTTCATTGGACTCTTTAGGGAGCATGAGGAATGGGACTCATTTTTGTGGCGCTGTTTCTAAAGTTCTCCAAGGCCCAAAGCTCAGGGTTTGGCTCTGTGAACTTCTGAGAATCTCTGCGAACGAGAGATTTTATAGCCACTTAAGAAAGGTTAAAAAATAGACGGTCTGTTTCTCAGTAAAATACTTCTGCTTGGGTGGGCAGAAAGATTTGAAATGATTCAAATCAATCATCCCTAACCATCCAAAAACTATTATGTGTAAATTCATGTTGGGTGAACCCCAGAGCTTTGAAAACCACATACATGGAACATAAATTCGTGCACACACAGCCCAGTAGCACCCTGAGCACCAGCGCTGCCTTCTGGGGTTACTCCCATAAATACCCACAGTTAAAACCAAGCCAGAAAATATGAAATGTGTAATCATAGATAAAATCCAAACTTGAACTGGGCCACAAGCTAATCATACAGAATAGCATGGTGGTTAGAAGTGTGAATTCTGGAGGCAGACTGTCTGAGTTTAAATCACAACTTCACCATTTATTAACTGTTATCTTGGATGTCTTAATAAACATGGACATAAGTACTTGAGGCCTTGGTTTGCTCTTCATTATAATTGATATGATAATAATAATGATATCGTAGGATGTGAGGATTTGATGAAATAATTTATGTTACGCTTTTGTGCTTGAAACATGCTTAGAACAGAAAGAAGCAGAAATAATTGTGTACTTTCATATGTTACCCATGAATCGAGTAGGACTTTTGGGGGGGGGTTCACTATCCTAAGATATTCACCCCATACATCTTGTCATGGTGATGTTGCCAAAATGCTCTTACAGTTATTCATTTTTTAAAAATTTGAATCAGTGAAGTGCAAACAGCTTTTGAAAAGGGTTAGTAGAATGATTTACAAATGAGTTTATTAGACTGAAAGGCAGTTTGGAGTCCTAGGTTAGGGGCTGGATCTAATCTAGGCCTGCCGTTAACAAGGTGCATAACTGTGGTCAAATCAACTGACGTATGTGCCTGACCTCAGTCTTGTCTGCACTGGGAGAAGGCTGAATGGGGCGATTTTTGAGGTCCCCTTCAGCTCTAATATCCTCTGAGGCAGGGTGCTCCATATGGTTAGAAACTGATTCATTGCCATACATACTATGAAAGCTTAATACTAGCCAACGCTTATTGAGCACTTTTCTGTACCAGTCACTTTTCTAAGCCCTTTGACTTATTTAACCCTTTCAGCAATCCTATGGAGAAGGCTTTATCATTTATCCCATTTTATAGATGAGAAAACTGAAGGAGAGAGAGGCTAAGTGATTTGCTCAAGATCACATAGCTGTTAGGTGTCCGAGCTGGGATTCACACACAGATGCATAAGGTACACATACCAGAGTATTCTTAACCTCTATTCTATTTGGCACCACACAATTCTAGGGGACACATAACTATAGAAAAGGGACTATGTCCTATTTGTCTTTTTTTCCCTACAGGCTTATAATAGTACCAGGAGCTTTGTATATGTTTCCAACAACCATTTATCATTTTTGTTATTGTAGGTGATGATGATGACAATGATGATGATAAAAAAAAGTTTGTTGGTTTAAATTGATTTCAGCCTCCTGTGTTGCTGAGAGCATATCAGAATTGATAAGCTTCATTTTCTTTTGTTAGTCTTGTCTACACAAGGTGAAGGTGCTGGTTAGGGGTACAGGAGGGCAACTGATAGGGCAGAAAGCGGGAAGATCTAGAGCCAGGAGAGGAGAACGAGGCTGCCAGAATTTGGGCTGCTCTGGTCTTTTTTCTGCCCACTATTGTCTCCATTTCACACTCATAAAATGGTCTTGCTTTGTTCCTAGGAATCAGAGTTGTACCTCTCTGATTTCTCTCATTGGTGCCCTGGATGTGGTAGTAGGCAGAGAAGGCAAGTCACTTCCTGGGCCAGGAATCTTGGCAAGTAGTTTGCTCTTTTGTGTGTGCCTGGTGGCTTCATCCCAAGCCTATTAATAAGTGTGACTACCATTGCCATTAAATGGCCCCACTATTTGACTTGCTTTCCAGACCTCTGTAATTATGCAGACCTCCCTAGCAATGTTGAGAACACACTTATTTCCAGAAGTGACCATGGCAGAATAGGAATGTTGATTTGTTTTGAATTTGTTTGTTTGAGTTCTGTACATTGGTGACATATTCTTTAAAATTGTTTTCCCAATGTCTTAGGAAAAGAGCTCTGATCTTGAAACTAGCCACCCTGTGTGTTCTAGTCCCAGCTTTGGTTTTTGTGATGACACTCTGACCTATGCTCTCTTATGACCAAGGTTTCTGGTGGAGATGGAGGAAACACTTGATGCATTGAACTAGAGGGATGCTGCTTGGCCCAGGTTGGGGACAGGGGAGGGGATGAATTCTAAGACCTGGACCTCATCAGTCTGACCCTAAAGCAGTTTACATACCTGACCCCCACAATGAATAATGAGTCTTTAGGGTATACATACCAAGCATTAATGGAATACTGGGATGGATCATTTCCATGGATATCCTTTAATGTGTTGGTGCAATCAGGGAAGCAAGACACAATGTAGGTGAGTATCTGGTGTTTTCACTCACAGCTCTTTGAAACTGCATCCTGTCTACTAAAAGTTTCCAGGATGTCTCAGTCCAAAGGTGATTATTTTGGAAAATGTGAATGGGATTGGATTGATGACTTTGGTGTTATGCAAGTGAAGGGATGGGAGGAGTTGAAGGAGACTTTACTTTGGATGTCTTCTAAGTGGCTTTATTAGTGGGAATACTTGAGCATGGGTTACGAATGAAACAAGTGAGACTAACATATTCCTCCAGTCCAAGCCACCAGCACACACAAATGGACACATCCTTTTTCTCTGTTCAGTGTGACTTCTCTACATCTCCTGTTAATTTGCATAGATATCTTCATTACCCGGTACAAGTGGCATGCTAATAATCACTAGCCTGGTATAGTGCTTCCTATGTGCCGTGTACTTCCCAAGTGTTTTACACATGTTAACTCATTTAATCTTACAGTAGCCATGTGCGATAGGTATAACTGTAATGTTTTTTACCGATAAGGTAAACAAGTGGTTGAGTCAAGATTTGAAGCCAGGCAGCTTGGCTCTATAGTCTACGCTCTTAACTACAAAACCACACCAGCTCTGTAAAATCTGCAGGCCTACTGATTTTAAGCTGTGCAAGTTGAAGGGCATTTCAACTCTATTCCTATTAAAAACCTGAGCTGTAGGGGCTTACGAATCTGCCTGTGAGGATGGCTCTGCCATGACTCCCAGAGGAGGGGCATCCAGGGCACGGGAGCAGACATGGTAGCCTAAGAGCTGTCCTGGGTTGAACTGAGCTGTTTTGCTGCCAGATGCTGACTGGAGAAGGTCCAGGGGCACAAAGGTAACCTGCGAGTGCCAAGCTCCCAGCACGACCCTTGCCAATCGCTGATCTTGGCTTGGCTGTCTCTAGTCAATGGGTTGGCACCTTGGAGGCTTTGTCTCTGCTGCTCCTAGAGATCTGGGCTCTTGAGATCCCCTCATAATGTTCTGCCAGCAAACTGCCCACTCTTTTGATGTGTGACCTGGGTTTCCCTAATTTGGGCTGGTTCATACTAATCCAGTAATCAGTGCTGACTTTGTGTGTGGTTCAGTGCATCTCTTTGGGCTGGTGTCAGAGCTGCACCGTGGGTTTGAATTATGACTCTGGTGTCAGTTGCTACGTGATCGGCTGCTGCAAGGAGAACCAAAGGCAAGACTTACACAGTATGTCGTGTGGCTGAATTCATGGCAACTGATTTTAAAAAATATCTCTCATGGGTGGTGAAAGCTAATGCTTAGAGTGTCAGCAACACACCAGGCACTGTTTAATCCTCACCACAGCCCTATGTGGTAGGTGCAGTTATTGGCCTCACTTTAAAATTGAGGACGCTTGGTACAGACTGCTTAGGAGCCCTCCCCAGGTCATGCAGTAATCAAGGAGGGGAACTGGGCTCTAAACCGAGTGCACTAAAGCCTGGTCTCTATGCTCTTGACCTCCTACCTGGCTATACTGCCTCCCTCTGCTGGGCTTTGGAGGGGATCAAGAGATAAGAAACAGAGGATCTACCCTTCAAGACTGTCTTGTTAGTCTGGTTTCTTTAGGTGTTTGGTGGTCTTTGGGTTTACTTTAGGCTGATGCATAACTGGAAAAATGTAAAATGTCATTTATAAACAACGCTTTCAAGGTTTGTCTCAGGTTAACTTTCCGAAGGTCTTATCAAGAACACAGAAGACAGAATGCCTGCATCATCAGGGACCAAGGGGCCATTTAGACATTTAGCCTCGTCTTATGGTTTGTGGTAGAATAGTGATGGCCATGGTAAAACAAGCATGCGCTGTGATCGGGGCACTTCCTGGACGCTGCACATGTGTTTCCTCACTCTGTGCTCATCACTGCCCTCCGGGAATAGGGATTTGACTGTTCCGATTTTATGGGAGAAGAAATTGAGGTTCAGAGGTGTTACATAACCTGCTCCCAGTCACACAGCTGGTACATGGTGGGGCTGGCGTAGGAACCCAGGCAGACTGGCTCCAGAGTTCATGTTCTTAATTAACCACCAATCCAGGGTGGGAAGATCACTGGGCTTGGGGTTAGGACACTCATGCCAGCTCTGCTGAAATGTCAGCATATGTGATGCTGGCCAGCTCATGTCTCCGTTCTAGTTCTCATTCTTTCATTCAACAACAGTTTTCAGTGTACCTACTGTGTGCCAGGCGTTGTTAGTGCTGGGCATATATTGGCGAATAAGATAGATGTAGTCCACACTCTTGTAGAGTTTACAGTTGAATATTCAGTTTCCTCATCTGTGAAAGACAAAAATGAGAATATAGTAATCTTTCTCATCCTGTTGAAAACTCATGCCTCTTTTTATAAACACTAAACATCACACCTCCTTTAATATTTTTTGAAATTTCCAAGTAAGCGAATTACCATGCCTAAAAATACATGAAAGCAATATAATATTGCGTAATCTTTGTTTGAATCGCAGGGGCCAGGCGCTCATCTCTATCCCTGGGCATTCTTTTGGTTAAGAATCATTGGCATGGTATTCTAGCTCTAACAACAAAGGATATACAGTTAATTATTTAAATTGCTTTGAAATGCTGGGGTTAGTTTGTGTCTTTAATTTGTGTTTATCCTTCATCAAGTTTTGGCTCTTGGGTTTGTTTGACAAATAATACTTTACTTATTCCTTTTATTGAAAGCCCACTTACCCTGCCAGGGTATTGTTGTTGTGAGTCATGTGCTCTCTGACCATCTGACATTTCCCCATCCTGTTTATGGAGGGAACACGGAGGGACACAGCAGGCCCACGGACTCCTCCTCCCTTCGTAGCCTTGTCAGTTAGATGAGCGTTTGGCTCTCGGAAGTGCCTGGGCTGGTTTTATTCTGAGATTTACACAGGAAAAGATGCTTCACAGATCCCTTAGAATACCAAGTGGCTTATAAATACTTCCTGAGGACTGGGGTCTGGAAGGGTTGGCTTCTCTAACACACTGCCTTGTGGTTGGCTACGTATTGCCCTCTGTTCTCTAGTTGCTGCATGGATTCACTGGTCAACTCTCAGGGACAGTGTCACCAGGCATAGTAAGTGAGCACAGGGTACTTTTTGGCCGTATTGAAGGAGTAGAGAACAGGACAATTATTATTACACTAGTTCATTTACTTAGGTGGTGTGAGAAAACCAATTCAACTCAATGAACATCGATGTAGACACTATGCTCAATGACAAGCCTACGCAGTGAGTAAGACCAGTATCTGGTGAGGTGCTGGCAAATTCCTAGCAACCAGCTCAGCAGGGAAGGGGTATCCCTGATTTGTAGCAAATGCCCATTTCTGTGGTGTAAATACTCCCATGGTGGTTGATTTCAAGCTACCAACATGGTGTCAGAAGTCCTGACAATTGGTGACCTGCTCTCAAGAGCCTGTGTGACATAACACTGGTTCCTGCACCATCCCACACCAGGGTCTGCCCTCAAAGGGTTGTCAGTTTAGATTAGTACACATGTAAATTGCAATGCAGTTTGATAAGGGCAGAAATGGAAGTATGTACAAGCTAGAACGGTATCACAGGAGGGAGTGGGGGGCAGGCACATGCATATGGGAACCAGCAGAGATAGGAAAAATGTGTAAGGGAGGCCACGGGTAGGTGGAGACAAGGACCTTCAGACCAAGGGGAAAATGGCTTGGCCTAGCTTCCAGGATCCTCACAGTCTGGTCCCACCTTACCTAGCTAAACTTTTCTCCTCCATTTACATTCCACTCTAGCCAGGCCAGTCTAGCCTTTTCACAGTCTTGGGAACACATCCTTGCCTTAGCTCATACCATCCTCCCTGTTGGGAAAGCACTTTCCCTTCCTCTCCACCTCCCTTCTTTACTCAGTCCTTTGTAAGCTCTTCCTGCAACGGTTCCAAGTCACATTTATTTCTTCCTTCCCAGAAATCTTCAGGCAGGGCTCATCCTCACCCCTCCTCTTGGTGCCCCCATGTCTACTGCCTCCTATTGTCAGTCAGCTGCTAGGGGGGTCACCAAGCTCTTCCCAGCTGGACGAGAGGCTCCTTAAGAGTAGACACTGTGTTTTCTACTTCTTCTTTTAATGTCCCCCAAAATTCACAATAAATGACAGCTTAATTAAAAATAGATATATGATACCAATGATCCCCATAGCTGGCCAGAGTGACTTTTTGCTTACTTTAGTGAGAAGGAGGTAAAACAGTACCAGGAAATTCCCAGTAGAAAAATCCTCTAACAATTGCGGGTGGAAACCAGGTGCCCATCCAGGTCTGAAAAAATCAGTATGTCATGCCCCAAAGATCAACCACTCCCCCTCCCTGCTGGAACCCGAACAGCAAACATCAGCTTCTGGAACATTGCTTGCTTGCTTTGCTATAGAAACATGTATGATTAAAACAATCCTGTTTTCGGTTGCTATAGACTGATGATTAAACCAATCCTGCTTTTGGCACGCGTGAAAAAGAATTGGCCACGTGGGAAGGAGTTCTGTAAAAACTGCAGACACCGGACCTAGGTGCGACTCTCCCTACGGAGTGCGTCCCCTCCCGGCCGGTAATAAAGGTTTCATTGAAATTTTCTCCTGGGAGTCATTATTTGCATGAAGCGTTCCGCTTCATTAGTAAGACTAATACAACCTAATTTACCACAAAGGTGACATTGCAGATTAGTGCCAAAGAAGTTTCTTTAATTCTTCCACTTTTTCTCCAAGCCCACTGTTATTGCCTACTTGGGCAGCATTCCTTATGCCTGCTTTCCCATATCCCATTTTTTATTTCTCTCTCTGATTGAAAGATGCTCATCTCATGTGACTCTTCTGCCTAACGCCACCAGTGGCTCCCCTTTGTGCTAAAAGCAAAGACCTGGGGGACCCCCAAATTCCTCCCTGAGCCCATTTCTTGCTCATGCTCCAGGCACACCAGAACTAGTCTATTTCCCTGGATTCCCGCCGAGCACGCTAGTCTCTGGGCCTTTCTGCCCGAGGTCTTTCTACTTGGCATACTTTCTACCACCACTCACTCCTTTCAGGTTTCGCACATCCTTCGGGGCTCAGCTTAGATGGTGCTTCCTCTAGGAAACTTTTCCTGCCCTCTCAACCTTGGCGAGGCGCCTCTCAGCATCCTGTGCTCTCCCTGTCAGTGCCCTCTTGCCTCATTCTGTGACTGCCTTTTACTTCTCTGAACACTGGCCCCACCCTCCACCACCGGGAAGCAATTGTGTCTGTTTACATCCTCAGCTCTCTACACAGTTCCTGATCGACGAATTACTCAATAAATATTCAATGAATGAATGGATGTTGGGCTAGATCCCTAGGCTATGCCAAGAGTCTAAAAGTATTTTTATTAGTAACTGATAGAAATATTTTACAGTCAAAACAATATTCATTAACTCTCAAAGCCAGACCAGCTTTGTGTTTAAGATTTTATTTCTGGTAACTTTGTGTTTTATAACTTATTGAACATATACAGATTAGCTTTCAAATTTTAATCTTGCCTTCCTTCACAAAATTACATCTAAAATTCAGCACAGAGAACTTTGGATTTGTCTTTGAAAAAAAGTTTCAAATGTAGAGATCCAAATGTCTTGCTCTGGCTGCAGAGCAAAATCATTATTATGATTGATTTTGAGAGCTGAGACTTAGTTTCTAGAAAAAATTCTGAATTACATTTTATTAGTTTTGTCAAGTTTTTAGACATTCTTTCCAATTTAGTCTTCTTCATATAGGAGAAGTAAAAGCTTTTAATATCATGAGAGAGCGGGAGAGACGAGAGAGAGAGAAATCAGCTCTTTTTTCTGTGGACGGTTTGTACCAATATGAGAAGTGTTACTACTGATCCCTGCTAAAGGTGAGCAGTAGATGAGAGCTGAGCAGGGACATGTGAGATAGGGATACTGGGCAGTGTGTCAAAGTCTCTCAAATTGACTTTTTTTAAAAAATAAAAAATTTTAAAAAGTATATCATTCATTCAAGTTGAATTGACTTTTAAATATTGCTTAACAGGATTATTTGAAGAATTGTAAATATGTGAACATCAGACATTCGTATTATAGTTACCATTTAGTGAGCACTTGCTGTGTGTCAGACTCTGCAGTAAATGCTTTAAATAGACTATATCATTTTATTCTAGCAACAAACATATGGGGAAGATACCATTATCCCCATTTTGCAGATGAGGAAATTAGGGCTCAGAGAGGTCAAGCAATTTGCTGTAGGTCACACAGTGGGCCAGTGGTAGTGTCGAGCTGTGAACTTATTCCGTCTGACTTGAAATGTGCAAGGCTCCTAATCACTAATACCTATTGCCGCCCATATTGAAAAATAAAGAACTCTTCTAGAGCTGAATGCAACTTACTTTAGGTTATCTATTACTATGGATTATCCACTCTCTGGACACAGATGACTGAAATACCCTTTATGCTTCAGTATTGTAAAAGGGTAGGGGAAAAGCGATAGCAAATTCTGTGATCAGTCAGTAGGACATCTGACTTAGAGTTGGCACTGAAATGATATCACTCACTGAAATGATATATTTAATTGGCGAAATATACCTTTCACCAAGCCAGGCTTCATAGAAGAAGCTCTCTAAATCATGGGTGGGATGGGTGGGTATCTTTGAAAAACAGGCTCTCTCCTCCCCGGGTGAATTGTGGTCCTGACGAGGGAGAGAAAGGGAACAGTTGGTCGCCTTTCCCTGATGGGCTGGTGGCCCCCTCTCGGGCCCCTGGGCTCCGTGCTCTGGCTGAGGGTGTGTTTGTTTGACAGTGACTCTTTTCCTTAGGGTCCCCTCTCGGGGTGTCATATTACATGAGCCTCAGGCAAGCCTGCCACAGAGCTCCGGGCTCCGGCTGGTTTCTGCCTGAGCTTCTGGCTTCAGTCACTGCCTCTTTGGCCAAAACAGGGTGAGGGTTTGAAAAATGACACTGATTGGATGCACATGTGATGGAGGCGATAGCTCGAGGAGCACCTCATCCACCCCCAGCCCACAAGGAAACTGAGGGCGACGCCCTCCTGGGTGGGGCCCAAACCACTGCCTTATTAAGAGAGGCCTCCCCACCCCTCCCCACCCACTTCCGTGTTGCCTGCTCTCTTCCTGCTGCTGAAATCTGCAGGCCCTGTGCCTCACAGCCTTCTTCCCTGCCCGTGGTCTCTATCCAGCCACTAGTTTCCTTTGCAGCTAGAAGCCTCCACTGCTCTGACTGCTAATCCTCTGAGTTTCTGCAAACCACTTCCCAATTTCTAGGCGCCTGGGTCCCTGAACACAGCCGCCCAGAATCTCCACTTCCCTGCTGAGCTCTCCCTGTAAGAGGCCCGGGCAGAGCCCTCTGCACCTCCACCCCTTCCTGTGTTGCATCCCCATCGCCTCCCTACCAGGCAGGTGCAGCCCAGCATCCTGAACTGGCCGTGTTCTTAGGGGAGAAGGGGCAGTGGACAAGCAATAGGACATTTATAAGCAGCTCTTTTCTGCTTAATTTGTTAGTTGAATTTCACTGAATTCATGGGGCAGGTTATTGGTTAGATTGCTTCTTAGAAGAGATGGAGTTAAAGAGTTTTTAAAGAGAGCCTCGGCTACCCCCTAGATGGGGACAGAGAAACAGCTCAGCTGTTGGCACCAAGGTGGTTTCCTGGGTAGGTCTTAAAATCCAGGTCATAAGAACCCCCTGGCAAGGAAAAATGGAAACTGCAGACCCTCACGCAGTCCTTTGCTGAAAACGGAAGAATCTCAACAAGTGTATAACAGATGTAGGATTAGACATACTTGGGAGAAATATATTCCAGAAAAAAGTTGAACCTGACAACTTTGCAAGCTAACCTGGACTGCTTCTCATTAGAGCAAAGAAAGTGGGGCTTTCTGTTTGTTTTGGGGATATTTGTTTTTGCTGCCAAGGCATTGTGATGTCATGATTATTCAATATGTGTGCGCCCCGGCCGTGTACTGGGGATATATTTACTATGAATTGAGACTAGCTCCAGTTGTAATAATAATAGCTGACACTAGATGCCAAGCACCATTCTAAGTATGAACTCATTTACTTCTCAGGATGGCCCTCTAAAGTATTACTGCGATTAGCACCTCCTTTTCAGAGGAGGAAACTGAGGCCTGAGTGTTAAGTAACTGTCTAAATTCACACAGCTAGTAAAGGTCAGAGCTGAGATTTAAAACGAGGCAGTCTGTGCTATACGGCTTGTCAGGGCTGCCGAGGGAGTGATTGTTGAACTAGATAGGCTAGGGTTATCCATTTCTAACCCTGAGAGTCTATGGTTACTACTAATAAAGACAGCAGCTGCCAATTAAATAAACCATCCAGGAGGCCCGCAATAGAATCTGCTCATTTGTTAATCACGGATGTTGGCCATTTATTTCCCTGTCAATCTGCATTAGAACTATCTTCTTAGAATACTTTGCTGAATGGAATTGAATACGGAGCAGCTGACTGAGGGGGAAATTGAGAAGTTGGAAGAATGGAGAAAGGAGAAAGACCAGACTAATGGCAAAAGCCTATGGGATACTGCGTCCAAGGAGGACAGAATCTGTCCAGGTAGATGCTCTCCTGTCCAGAGGGAGTTAGGCCATTGCTTTGTGCACACTTGAGGCTGTTCAAAGCATCAGGGAGAGGCCTGGTCTGTGAGGTAGGCTGCTCAGGTCAGAAGGTGCTGGCTCAGTCAACGTACCTAATTCTACTACTCCTGTAGGACTGCTGGGTACAGAAAACATAGTTAACTTACCTTTCCTTCTTTATTTTCACTTCTGGATGTGCTGTGGAGATGTGTGTGTGTGTGTGTGTGTGTGTGTTTTCAGGGAAGAGGGAGGAATAGTACCCCCTCAAGGGTGCAATGGGGAAGTGGAAAGACATTTATAAGTAACTCTTTCTCTGTTACTTTATTTGTTGAACTTCATAGAATTCATGGAGCAGGAATATTGTTTAGGGTGTGTGTTTCTTAGAGATCCAGTCCTTTCCTCTGCATGCTTTTCTCCGATTCCTGTGGACAGGCAGGTTCATACATCTTCAAGATGCAGAAGTTTGTGGTTAGGAATTTTCCTGCCTGTAAAAGCTGAACAGTGGGAGGCTGGGAGGTCCCCTGCGACTCACGGTTCTCCTTTAAAACTTCTAGAGAGTCTGAGAAACTGTTTAGAGGGTTCCTCTAAAACAAATTATTCTCATTGACAGCTTAGAGGTCTTCTCTCTTAATCCATATTCTCTCAAGAAAGTGCGTTATTCCTAATGGCTTATCCTGAGGGATTTCAGAGGAAAAGGAGGGGAGATCAACAGGATTTTCCAAGCATGGAATTACTCTGTTTGACTCATAGAATGAGGAACTCATTAATCTGTAATCCTTTTCATGTTCTCTGCATTGTGAGGCTATTCTCTGGGAGTGCCACAGAAACTTATTTAACCAGGTCTATCCGCAACAGGAGGCTCGAGTGGGACAGGAGATCCACTGCTAACTTATTTCAGTGCTTGATGGTATCTGTGGATGTAGGGAGAAGGCAAAGGTAGTTTTGAGAACTAAGAAAAGGCATTTGGATTTCTCTATGCCGTCTCAAAAACTGTTTTTTTTTGACTCGAATTGAAATTTATCTCAGTAGCATTATAATTCTAAGCACTGGCCTTGCTAGGCCAACATAATTTAATGATTGCCTTTATAGAATCTATGTTGGTTCCACTTGCATTTACTTATATCTCAACTTTCCAATTCTGCATTATCTCTGTATGTTTTTCACACTTCTCAATTTCACTAGTTTAAGAAAAACTCAGATTCCTGTGAAAAACTGAGTGCAGTAGTGGTTCTAACTTGGGATTGCTTACTTTTGTGGACGTTTGTTTTGGAGAGTATGGAACGTTGTTGGAGAATATTTGAGGCTGAATGTGGTCATGTGATCTGGTTCCTATACACTGTCTAGCTGGGGGCCAGATACTCATACCATTCCCTAGTTCTTGTTTGACCTATTCAAAGCCTGGAGACATAAAAGTAAAATGTAGATTATATTCAGTATTCAATTCTACTAGGTTCATTTTTGTTTTATTTTTTAAAGATTTATTTTATTTTTAAATGTATCCCTTCTCCCCTAGATGGTTCTCTTGTCTGTTTGTTCATTGTTTGCTCAACTTCTCCAGGAGGCACCGGGAACCAAACCCAGGACCTCCCACGTGGGAGGTGAGTGCCCAGTGGCCTGAGCCACATCCGCTCCCGGTTCATTTTTATTTGCTTTCTATCTAGTCACTAATATTTCCACAAATGCCATACCAGTTTTAGATTCAGAACAGTACAGATATAAGAATAAGAGCCAAAATTCTATGGTAATATTCTCAGATGTCAATGCCGAGATTTTTGGATTCGCAAATAAATAGGTTAGATAACACCCAGAAAGTACTCCTCTTCCTAATTAGCATCTATTCCTGTCTTGTCCTTGCTATTTGGCTCCATTAGTAAGAAAAATGTTATCCCATGTTATTTCATACATGATCTGACTATATCATGAGCATCCACGATGTCATTTCCAAACAAATGTCACTACTGAAGAGAGAGCTTCTTTAAGTTGCCATGGAACACACAGAGGTGGGCCTCCAGCACTATTGAATGGTCATGAGTTTCCCTTGAACCTCTCTCTGACCATGTTTCTTTACCTGTTTCTAGCATTCCAGGATTCTGATCTAATGATTTGATTTCTCATTTTCAGCCTTACACCCACTCCCTACTTGATGTTCAGCTCCAACATCCTGGTTTCCACCAGCAACACTATCCTCTGCCATGATGAGTAAGTGTGCTCCTTCTCATCAGATCCTATACACACCCTTTGGGTTATCATCAGATCTCATGACCACAACCTAGACATTAACTTTCTTATGCCACATCCCTTTCCAGGGAGACATGTCAAGGACATCACACAACTCACTTGCATGCCCTATTGAAGATTCACACCCAAGGGAATATTTGTTTCTGGGATAGCTTGAGTCTTTGGAATGAAGAATAGTATGGATAGTGTTGAGCCTTCAGAATTGCTATCACATTTTGATTTCAGGTTCAGGATCCTGGTGTTCATGACAACTTCTACACAAGAGGTAATGTCTGCATAGAAAGACAAACATGCTCAGGTTGGGCCATTCGTTTTCTAAACATGTTAGAATGTACATTTAAACCAAGACTTAAAAAGCAGCATGATCCCAGGACTTTAATATTGAGAGTTAGAGCCATGGCAAGCCCTAATATTGTTCAGAGATATTCTTGAGAAGATGCAGCCTTGAGATGTTACTCAGAGTCATTTACCAACATTCATTAATCATTTAGAAAGCATTATGGGGAGCAAGACAGAATCCCACGCTCAAACTGCTTATAGCTACTGGGTAGAGAGGGAAAAGGAAGCTATATGCTGCATAATTAAAACAATGTTATCATCCTCTTATTCTAGCTTCTATTTATCTTGTA
This sequence comes from Tolypeutes matacus, assembly GCA_026826555.1. NCBI lineage: Eukaryota > Metazoa > Chordata > Mammalia > Cingulata > Chlamyphoridae > Tolypeutes > Tolypeutes matacus. The sequence continues at coordinate 1,273,313 of JAKSZT010054304.1, forward strand.
GTGAAGGGAAATAGGAGAAACACTGAGAAGTCTTGGTTTATATTTCAATGGTATTAAAGACACTAATAAATAATTTAGAATTTGGGGAGATCAGAAGGTGGAAGGAGAAACTGAAAAATAGAGGTAATTTACCCATGCTGGTCTGTACATGAATAAGTAGGATCATCTGACTGATTGAATTACTCTTTACAACTATTAAATGACCTTAAGTAGGTGAACATATTTTCTTGGGGTATATTCAATATTGCCCTCCAGATCCCACTTTTGATTGAAGCTCAAAGTTGCTTTAAATAATTTAGTTGTAGTATAGCATAGTCCTGCTATACTGGTATTGCTACAGAATCTGTGGCAGATGGCATGTAAAGAAAATGGAGGGTTAATCTCCTCTGGACAATGACCAGCTCTGGTATCTGCATGTGTATGTGGTATGAGTATACGAAAATGTCCATATGGCTACAAGCCATATGACTCTTGGGTCATAAGCTATCATTGTGTATGGCTTCAAATCTATATCAGTATTTATAAGGTAGTTCTTTCATCTCATGGGTACCTGGCTGGTGTCAGATGACTCTGTTTTCACACTCTGATTAACAGATATATAGATGATTAAATTTAGAAGGGGTTTTAGAGGTTATCTAGTCAAGTCTCTTTCATAGAAAAGTACTTCTCTCTACAGCCTCTACATGAACACTTCCAGTAATAGGGAGCCCATATCCGCACAAAAAGCACACTCCATTTTTGGTTGGCTGTAATTTTAGAATGTTCTCCCTTACTTTTAGTTGTCCTGAAACTTCCTTAGTTATAACTTTGGAGCTCTGTTGTATGATGTGAATCCCTCAACTTTAAGACAATGCATCACTTATTTGAAGACCATTATTGGGTCCCAAAGGAGTCTTCTTTTTCCAGGTGAAACCTTGCAAGATCCTTTAATCCATCCTTTTGTTTTCTTGGTAGGGAGTCATCCATCATCCCTTCTCCCATCTTCTCAGTGAGGCTATAACAAGCTCTTTGAACTCAGGGATACTGGAGTTACTGATTCCTTGTCATTCAGTCTCATTCTTTTTATTAGCTCCAGTCGTACAGTTTTTGATTCTACTCTTTCTTTGTTTTATTTGTCCTCCCTGCATCCTCATCACCCAGGCATTATTGTGCATGAAGTACTGAATCATGTTCCATATCTTTGTTTTTTTGCAGTTGCCACTCTGCCTTCCTTATTTTTTCCATCCTCCTAAGAAAACTTTTAACTTCTCCCATCAGTTTGAACAAAGAGATGCTCTTTAGGTCCCTTTTCTTTCTCTACTAGTTCTGCAGTTTATACTTTCAGTATGTGGAAGCAGTGAGTTCAGAAAGACCTAGAACAAAGTCTTACATTGTTCTCTCTTGTTTTGCGTGGATATTGTCCACGCAGATAGATTTACATGTGTGGCTCTCAGTATGTCATTCAATGAATATCTGTCACTACTAAAGTCTCAGAATATATAGTTTGTTGATGTGGCCTTAGGAGTAGTTTCTTCTATGTACAATTTAAGTTTTACTTCCTAACTATTTCAACCTCATGGATCTCATTCTCCTTCCAATAGCTATAGTACTTTTTTCCTTTACCTTAGAATATACTAAAATAAACTGTTATTGCTTGTCCAGAAAGAACTGAATGTGAGAGAGGGTATGTCCTTGGCAGTCATCTCTTTGTTTTACAGATTAAAGAAAAGAGTCTTAGGGAGAATATTTGGTTTGTCCAAGGCCAAATCATTACTTGAGGAGCTTATCAGAGAGTGTTTCCACTAAACCACTCAGCTAGATAACTCCCTTGACCTTAAAAGAGAAAAGGAGTTGGGGACGGATGTGGCTCAAATGGTTGGGTGTCCATCTCCCATATGGAGGGACCTGGGTTCGATCCCTGGGACCTCCCAGTAAAATAAAGAAAAATATAGAAGGCATGCCCCATGAGCGGGTGAGCCCCCAGGCCCTGCACACAGGTGTGCCAGTCCCCACCAAGCCATGCAGCAAGATGATGACGTAACAAGAGACAGCCAAGACCTGATGCACCGAAAAAACAGGAACTAAGGTGGCGCAGATGGCAGAATGCCTCTCTCCCACATTGGAGGTTCCCAGGATCGAAGGAAGAGAAGGATGAAAAGAGAGGACAGGAAACAGACACAGAGAATTGCCCAGAGAATGGACACAAAAACAGCAAAAATGGTGGGAGGGAATGGGTGTTAAAATGGATAAAAGTAAGTAAATAAATCTTAAAAAAAATAAAATAAAAGAGAGAAAAGGAGTTAAACTGTAACATTTCTGATCTTCTATAGTACATGTGTATGTGCGCATCTTTTCCTCTTTACCAGTTAGCACATTGTCTGGGATGTTATAAGTCCTCAATAAATGCTTGTTAATGAATACTTAAAATCGTTTTCCTTTGAAAGTTGGGAAGTTGATTAAGGGGAAAAGAATGGGTTGATTAATGAGGCATACAGTATAACCAGGGAAGTCTTAGCTTGTGAGAGAAAGTCTGTGAAGTTTATTCAGAAATATATAAAGCACTGTAGTAGGTGTTTTGGTGCCTGCAAAGGATGTATAATCCATGCCCTGATCTCAGTGAGTTTATAATGAGATAAAGTGGGAACTAAATAAATGAGATAAAAATAGAGATGACTCAATCTTATGGAAAAATAACTTCCAGGCCAAGGGAGAATGTAATCAACATCAATGAAGGATTCAGAGAAGGAAAGGATAATGGAGAGCTTGCTATATTACATTGTTCACATCAGAAGAGTGGTGAGTGTGAAGGAGAAAGGGAGGCGAGGTGAAAAATGAGAAATGGGCGTGCTCCAGCGCTGTATTGTCCATTTAGTGCCAGCCATGTGTGACAGGTCACAAACCACCATCAGCTTAAGTTCCTGAAACAGAAGAATCTAAGAAGGTAAAAAAGGAAGCAAAAGTTTACTGAGTACCCACTATATATTAATTCAACAAATATTTCCTGAGTACATGCTCTGTGCAGGCACTGTGCTACGTGTTGAGGAGTCGGCGGTGATCTACACAGAAGGCCTCTGTCTTCGTGGGGTATAAATTCAAGTGCAGGCCAGGCTGTGTGCTAGGAGTTTCACAAAACTGGCCTCATGCAGGGAGGTGCTGACCATGTCACATATCTCCTCTTGTGCAGATATTCTAGGCCCTGACTTTCATATTTAATGGGTTCTGCTCGGAACTTCTCCACCTCCATCCAACCCCAGACTTTTCCTGGGTCTCTCTGAGTTTCCCAAGCCTATTCCCACCCACAACCATGCAGGGAAGCCCATGGAAATGGTGATCGCATGCACCATTGCATTCTGTTGCTCCACAAGCATTCCTGCAGTTAATGCTGAGTGGGATCCTGGCAAAAGGAGCACAATCCTTCACTTGCTTTAAGACCTCCCACCTCCCTTTTAAAATGTCTGATTCACATGCTTATTGAGAAGTCTCATCCTGCTAAGAACCTGAAACTTAGGGACACGTTGCCCAGATACCTTTCTTCTTGTGGTCAAACACAATTTATTGGCCAATCTCCTATCAATTACTTTTTCCGATGGGGGACCAGATATGAAGAGGTTCAGGGCATGAGACAGACAAGGGGTAGAGAGAGCATCTCCTTGCACTTGACCCCTACCCGCCCTGACATGAAGCCTGCTGTATTCCCTAATCACCAAGGAATGCCTTGGAGCAGTAGGGTCAAACAACCTGAGTGGTAAGTGGAGTGGAGCAAGGTTTGCAGGGCCAGTTGATGTGGATGCATTCACTTTCTTCATTGTCTGTGTGCAGGATTGCATAATGAACATGTCCATCCTGATTTGACAATACTAAGCGCGTCTCTGATCACCAACATCAAATATAAAGTCTCTGTAGAATTATAGACCACTTCACAGAATCTGAGTTCACTAGGGGCTCTCTAGTTCTTCCTTCAGAGAGTTTGCTTTATAGGGTCTGCCCAGGTTCCCCTGAAGATTTGCCTTTGGTTTGGGGGGAAGCATTAGGGAGAAATTCTCTAGTCTAGTCCTCTCCACATCATTCACCTACTCCTTCCCTCCTGATTAGTTCCTGTTGTTCTGCTTTGCGGATGCCTCCCAGGACCCAGAGGGAGATGTAGCCTTCTTTCTGTAGAGACCTTTGGCTGGACTTCCTTGGCTATCCCAGAGGTGGAAGGCTGTGGTTCCTGCAACCTCAGGCTTGGCACCAGCTCCTCTAAGATGGATCCAGGACTCAGATCCCCAATCTCACCACAGCCAGGGCTTCTCTGTCCCAGAGTGACCTCTGGGCTCTCCTTCTGACTGACTATTAAAAGCCCTGCCATTGGTGATTTCCATTCTAGATAGAAGCCAATGGATTCCTGAAAGGGACTGTGTGGGCTTCTCTTGCAAGCCCCACTCTGGCCTCGTTCTGGCGGCACTCTCCTCTCCTCTGTGGTCTGGATGGAGAATGATGAACCCAGGCTGCCCGTTGTTTTGTTTTGTGATATTTAAAGCAGCCAAAGCTCTCAATACTGTAATACAGTATATGCCTGGGCTGGAGGGGGAACAGAATCCCCTCATGGGTCAGGGGGCAGCTCTGTTATGCTGTGGTGAGCCTGGGAAAGTGTTTGGAACTGTGGCTGATAGAATTGAGAGTGCCAGGGCTGAGAGAGGCCTTAGAGCTCCTCTGTCCTCATCCATTTCAACCCCCTCGTTTGAAAGAAGAGGGAACTGAGACTCATTCCTGGAAAAGGACTGCTGTCCAGGGCCATAGCATAGAGTGATTAGGGGGCTGATCTGGGACTAGAACTCAGGCCCAGAAGTGAATTTCTGTCACCTGGTATTCTGCTTCTGCCCTCTTCACTTCAAGATCCTTCTGAGGCCCCAAACCAACTTTGTGTTTGTAATTTGTTGTTATATTTCTTAATAAAGTGAGCCCTTCTGATTGTTTAAGTGACAGGCTCCATGGAACCTGGGCTGCCCCTGCCAGACCTTTCTACTACCCTGAACTATCTGTGTGTGAGTTTGAGTGTGAAGGGAAGGGGCAGATGTGAACACTGAGCTGCCTGGGGCTAGGATGCCAAACCCAGCTCCCAGGTCAGCTGCCCTGGGGAAACAATGAGAATCAAGGTGGAGCCAGCTGGGTTGTCCTTTCTTTCTACAGTCAGATTTCCATCCTGGCAGTTCAGTAGAAATCTTGCAAGTGGAATAGAGTTGAGCATACCCTTTGTGCCTGAATGAGAATATCCTTTTAAACTGGAAGTAGGGATGAGTGGGGGGATCATGGCAGGGCACGGCCCCGAAACCATATCAACCACCCCACAAGTAACCATATACTGAATACTATCGCACTTGCTAGCTGTGTGATCTTGGGCAAATTATCTCCCTTCTCTGTGTCTCTGTCTCCTTATCTGCAAAACGGAGAAAATAAAAACTTCATAGAGCTGTTATGAAGATCAAATGAGGAAAATTCATGTGAAGCTGAGCACACTGCCTGGCATTTAGTAAGTGCTCCATAAATGTTTATTGTTATTCTCATTAGCTCTGAGAGAAGCAAAATATTCTTGCCCTTCAGGAGCTTACAGGCTTGTTGAGAAGACAAGATGATTACACACTACTCAAACATAACTAGGGGACAATGAGTCAATATAGGGTTACCTGCTGCTAAGTTATGGGTAATAGATGCAATGGGATTGAGAGAAGAGACAAATTATGGTGGCTTGGAAAAAGTGCCACAGAGTAGGTGACATCCTATTGGAAAAATCTGTGTACTACATCTTCCCAATTTTTTCAGTAGTGAGATTCACAGCTAGCAGCCATTCCTGGTAACTGAGAACCCCTCAAGCCATCCATTCATTCACCCAACACATTTACTGACTACCATCAGACTCTGTCATAGTCTGCATTCTACACTGGGAATTTAAAGGTCATGACAATGTCTTTCCCTCTAGGAGCTCACGGTCCAGCAGGGAGGCAAGCATGCATAAAAACATTAAAACCAATAAATTCTATGTTCACACATATTTATATCTCCAAGGCAGTCATCTGAGCCCAAAGTGGAATGGATGAGTCAGATAGGAACTCAGAACAAAGGTTTGAAGGAAAGCTTGGATTTTCCTGACAGAAAGGGGTAAACCAAAAGCCATAAGCTCTAGTCCAAGGGAGTCGGTAAGTGTGAGTCTTTCTGTGGGAAAGGTGGATTTGGTGGGAGATTAAACCCACACAAGAACATTTGGAGACTAAGACTGAGAAAACTCTGAAGCTGGGATTATTGGGCAGGTGCTTTGTCTCACACTTGACCCTGTCAATGTGGCATCTTTGAGATGAGCCAAGAAGTAAAGAGGGGTGGGCCTGGCAGGATGGAAAGAGGGGAGGCTCTTTGCATATCAAAAGTGCAAGCTAGGGACCGATGACTCGAGGGAAACTCCCTTAATGGAGATGGAGTCTGCAGATGTTTAATATCCTTAAATAAACTTATATTTTTTGCACCACTTGGTTCAGAAAATGGCCAGTTAAAGTAACACAGAAAAGAATGTTCAGCCAGCAATGAAGCTTAAAATGGAGGGAGGTAGTGGCTGAACTTATCTCGATTGGTGATGTTATGATTTTGACAAGGACTGCAGCAGCAGCAGGTGCTGAGGGAGTGACTTGCTTGAAGGAAGGAGTGGGGCTCCTTGAAGGGCTTGAAGGAAGGAATTTCAGACCCTTGGTCCTGACCCAACGATTGAATGAGACTTTCAGGCTCTGAGATTTGGGCAGGAACTTCCAGGCCAAATTCATCCAAGGTGATAGGGCCTGGGCACCTTCATCCTGGGGAGTCTTTAAGTCCCCTGGCCAATAGTTGTATAAAACCCTAAAGTCAGAGGGAAATAGGCAGATGAAGTTTAGAATTACTCCTCCATGTCTTCTCTCTGCTTGCTTTTGCTAAGACCTAAGACCTTGTATTTGCTAAGACTTTTTGAGCCTGAGAGGACCTTTTATGTTGCTGAAATTTACAGGTGTTAGAGCTTGTGGGGGTGGGGAACGAGGATGTGGCAAGGAGAACAAGCTGGGTAGCTCCGAATTCAACTTCTCTCTTTCTCTCTCTCAACCTTGAAGGCCTTCCTTAGCCCTTTTGTCGCCTTCAATGGCCAGGACACTCAAACCTTTCAATTTTTCATGATTCCTTGTCTTTTATTTTCCCTTCTGGTCTTTCCTAAAGTCTTTTATTCATCAAGGCCCACTGTGTATCTTCGCCTCTATCACACCATGCCTGCAGCCACAGCCTGGCATGAACTTGCTCGCCTTCTGTCTTGTTTTTTTTTCCCAAATGTTCACAAGCATCAGCCACACAAATCTCCTCATGGCAAGAACCACGACTAAGGCTTCTTGTTCTTGTTGCATTGTCCCAGGTGACTCGACCCATGCTGGGTTTATAACAGGTGCCCAATACATACTTGTCCCCTTAACTACTGCTGTTTCCTTCTCTTCCTATGCACCATTCTATTCATAACACCACTCTGCATAATTAAATGCTAACCAGCGCTTAACTCTCTTCCAGGTGCTGTGCTATAAGTCCTTTATGTGCACTATCCCTTTAATTTTAATAGTGACACCATTTTCTACTTTCACCTATATCTCATACTTTCCAGATCTACAGAAAAGTGTCCCTCAACCCAGAGAATATTTAGTGTCTGGCTGTTTTAGGAATACCCAACCTAAATCATTTCTGAAATGATCACTACAAAATATAGTTGCAAAGTTCTAAGAGGGGAAATCCTCTCTGCCTTCTTTAGCTGTTGGTCTCAGAGAAGGTGGAGGTCTCTGGTCTTTTGTGGCAAAAATGTCAGGATTAGCCCTCATTACCGGGTCCTCAGTATGTTAAGGGAAAGATCATACTTGTGTTGCACCGCTGGAAAGGCAGACTCTAGGAGTGTCTGGAAAGTTGGTACAAGTCTGTCTCCACTGTGGGGCTCCTTCAGGGAGCAGGAAGGAGGGTTTGTTTGCATCACACATAATCTCTTCTGGGTTTCAGGAGTGTCTTCTGTGGCTGGATGAGATAGAATTTATTCACGTCAAGGGATGCTTCAAGCCCGTGTTGATTGGGCCTGCACAAAAATCAACCCAGCCTGACAGAGCCATGTGTTTTTAAGAGCTCAGCAAGGCCACAGATGCCAAGAGTAGGCAGCCCTTTGCTCCCAGGCACATGCTTGAGCAGTCTGAGGAGCCTGGGGTAGAGTGGGATGGGAAAGGAACATGAGATAGGCTGGTTGGGAAAGATGCTCAAGTCAAGGGTAAATTTCAGCTATTTTGAAGTCAGAGGTGGGAGTAAAATATCCAAATGAAGATCCAGGGATTGCTAGAGCTAGCGAGGTTCAATGATTTGCCCAAGGTCTTAGTGGACCAAGGATGCTGGGTTGTAGAACTTCTAATAGATCATTTTGTGTTTGGGAAATGCCATGTCTTCATTTTGTATTTACTTTCCTTCTTCGCAGTAATCACATGAAGTCATTAGATTTGATATCCCTAGTCCTTGTTACATAGAAAGGATAATAGGTGAATCATGTCTTGGATGTTCTGTGACTCCATTCAGCCCCTGGAAGGGGTGGGGATTTCCATGACAGTGTTTTTACTCAGCATCCTCTCCTCTTCCTGGAAGGAGAGTGAGGGAATGAGATAGCTCTTTGGCTCTTTCCCACCTCCACCTCTTTTATACACTCTAGTTGTCTCCAGTTTACAGATGAAAAGAATGAGGAAGAGAGAAGGAAAGTGCTCTTCTAACCAAGACAGGAGCAGAACTTGCTGTTCCATCCTTGTCTGAGCAGTGCGGGTCACCCCAGGCCTGCTGGGTGCATCCTGTGTGCTCAACACTTACTGATCGGCCTTTGGCTCAGAATTGAGGGGCCACATTTTGAGAAGCACGAGGTTGGGACTCCCAGAGGAAAGTTGGGAATGAGGGAGGCTTCAACAAATCCTTGGGAATCAAGATAAAACATGAACATGTTTGGGACAGCTCTGTGGTTTGTGTGGGTGTGAAGGGTGGGAAGAGAGGAGAGGGGAGCATCCTTTGCCAAAACCAAACTCATTTCTGCATATTTGTTTGCTGAATATTAAAATACTCTGAAGATTGCTTTTCATATTTTGTTGAACCTGACGTGAAAATGACTCAGCAGAGAGGAAAAACAAGCCTTGAATGCCCCGAATGTCCCCTGAATCAAAATATATGGCCCCAAAGCATGTGTGTTTTCTTCCCTCCACCAAGCCCTGATCTTCAGCACACACAACACAAATGCCACACCTGCTCGGGCACACACCACGCATTGGGTATCACTTTTTCTCTTCCCCTTTCCTGTCCAGCCTTTCTAGAGCCACATCCGTTCCTATCTGTGTTGAGGTGGAGCCTCGAGGCTGCCGGCCGCAGAATTTCCAGGAGGGCAGTCACTTCCTCTTTGGCCCCGTCACAGGCTCAGTGTGAACATCTCTGAGAGAAATTTGTGAATTTGTATTCTCCAACAAAGTGATGCTTATCCCAGATTGTCCCAACTTCTGGATTAGGGAAGATGAACTGGGGAGAATGCCAGCCTGCTAAGCAGATGTGTCCTGTGCTGCAGGCAGGATGTAGTCCTGAAAAATTGGGTCTAAGCTGGATTTGGGTATATGGAATCATATTTTGAGTATACTGGAAGGATTATCTATTCAAAGGAAGTGGGCACTGAATCCTTTTGTAAAGTGAAGGATTATTTTTTAACGTGAATACCCGTTTGATGATTTATGAGTTTGGTAAGTAGATGAGACATTTTTGTATATTGAATGTTATTTTAAATAAATGTACTGTGTGAGAACTTGTTATTCAAAGGTGCCCAACGCTGACGCTTCTTGCAAAGAATTATTTTGACGTGTGGATAAACATTTTATGATTTATGAATTTGGTAAGTTCAGGCATTTCTTAAAGTGGAATACACCTCTAATTCTGCTGCAGAGAAAAAGATGGTTTTTGGTAACATTCAGACTTGGAAAAAAGGGTAACTCTACCATCTGTGAGTTATGGTCTCTCGGAAGGGGCTTTTGGAGGAACTCCCAAGTACTCACACTTGCCATTTTGTTAGGGCAAAAGATCCCAAGTGTTGCCTGCTCTGCTTACTTCCCATTGTTGTGCTGAAAATAAAACAAGCAGACTTTAACAAAAGGGGGGGTGCAGAGTAAGTTTATTGAGCTAAATTTGCATTAATGCAGGAGCAGCACCAAAAGAGGTTTCTGCTCAAAAGGCTGAGTTGGGGGAGCAGCTTGTATGGCTGCTTGAGACAAAGGGAAGGTATGGGGGCGGGGATGGGGGGGGGGACATGATTTATGCTTGGTACGTGTTTTCTGTGCATTCTATGTATTACGGGCCTATGGGACTATTTGAGCAGGGTGTCCTTGAAGCCCAGTTCATTAATTAGCAAGCAGGATGTTGATGTAAGGTTGTGCCTATCTGGTGAAGATCAGCAGGCCTTGCTGGTGTCAGCTTGAATTCTTTGTTACGGTTCTTCCTCCCAGGCTGGGGCAGGGGTTTTATCAGCACCACAAAGGATTATTGGTATGTCAGCCTGCTTCAGTTAACCTCTGTTTCTTCTTTATAACTCCCTGGATAAAATGGAAGCTCAAGCAAATCAAGATGGTTAGTAAAATCATTGATCATTACAATTTCAAACAGTATTATCACAGGGGTGGAAATTATGGTACTATTTTTCCAAATAAATGCAGTTGACTATTATAGCTACGTTTATAAAAGTTTCTCTCTGAATGTCTCTATCAATGTCTGTATCATATCATATCTATCTAGCTATCTATCATCTATCTTCATCATCATCATTATCTGTCTAAACCTCCTTCTATGTATCTACAGCATGTATTCAGTTCTGTAGTAAAAAACAGGACTTGCAATAGGACTTGTGTTTTGGATCATTGAAGGGCTGTTGTTTCTACCAGTATGGAGAGCTGGACCTTGCTCCCAGATTGCTGGGATTGCGAGCTAGTGAGAGAGCTTAACTTTCTGCTCACGCTCTCACTCAACAGCTGAAGTCATTTCAGCACATGTTTCCCAAGATTCCTTCTTTTAGCCCCACTTACCATCTTATTTGAGCAATAGAATGAAGCTTGTTACTAGGGAAATGCTCTGCCATTATTTTAAAAATTTTATTTCAAAATTTCCAAACACTCTGCACCTACCAAGCAACGACTCCTCCCTCCCCCACACCTTCATCCTCTGGTAACCTCTAATCTAATTTCAGTCTCTACATATTTTCTCTTTCTAGATATTTCATACAAGGGAAATTATACAGTATTTGTCCTATGTATCTTGCTTATTTCAGTCACAATGTTTTCAAGGTACATCCATGTTGTTGCATGTATCAGAGCTTCATTTCTTTTTATAGTTGAATAATATTCCATTATGTGAATGTGCCACATTTTATTGATCCATTTATCTGTTGATAGACACTTGGGTTTCTTCTACCCTTTTCAACAATTGTGAATAATGCTGCTATGAACATGAGTGTATACTACTTGTTTGAGCCCCTGTTTTCAATTCTTTTGTATATATATATACCTAGGAGTAGAACTGTCAGGTCATATGGAAATTCTTGTCAACTATTTGAATAACTGTCATACTGCATTCCATTGTGGCTGTACTGTGTTATATTCCTATCACCAATTTCTCTGAATTTCCAATTTCTCTGAATTCTCTCTAACACTTGCTATTTCCCATTTTAAAAATAATAGTCATTCTTGTGGGTATGAAGTGACATCTCATCGTGATTTTGATTTGTATTTCCTTAATGGCTAATGATGTCAAGCATTTTTTCATGTGCTTATTGGCTATTTGTATAGCTTCTTTGGAGAAATGTCTATTCAAGCCTTTCACCCATTTTTTAAATTGGGTTGTTTGCCTTTTTGTTTTTGAGTTGTAGCTCTTTAGATATTCTGTATATTAAATTCTTATCAGATATATGGTTTCCAAATATTGCCTCCCATTCTGTTGGTTGTCTTTTCACTTTCTTGAAATGACCTTTGATGCCCCAAAGTTTTAAATTTTGATAGAGCCTTATGTGGTCTGCTTTTCAAAGGCAATTAGAACAGAGGAGTATGGTCTGTCCTCAAATGAGTATAACCTAGAGCTGTAGGAGACACGGGAGTGGCCAGCAGTAAGCCCTTCCTATGTGAACTCACTACAGGATGGGATGGTGTAGGGCAAAATGTGCTGATGGCTTGCTCTTTCACCATGGTGTGCCCCTGACTATGTTTCAGAAAGAGGATGCTCACCCAAATACCTGTTATGCCTGTTATACAAGTTATAACAAGTTATACAGAGATAACTTGTAAGGAATTTGACCTTCCAGACCCTCATTCATCTCATTCCTGGAGAGCTGTTGATTTCCAGTTGTGGCTGCCAATCTCCCGTCTTCCTGACCTTCCATTTTATGCCCTGGTTTCCCTGACTGCTTTGACCCATGGCCTGTCCAGCTCCTGGTGTGGTCCTGGGATAGAGAGTCAACCATTTCTCATCAGATCTGGGAGCTCCTAGCCTTGGCGTCCTCTGGAGTCCACTTGGACGGTTCACTCAGCTTGGCTAGAGGAGAGGATTTTGACTGTGAAAAGGGAAGTGTGTTCTTTACTACAAATGACTTATTCTCTCTGAGCCACATAACCATTGGCATTCCTTGTAAAATATTGGGCTGTGTGCAAAGAAATGTTGGTGTTGGAGTCAGAGAAAATGGAATCCAGTCCTAACTCTTGTCTCTTTCTAGCTTCTTGACCCACGCAACTCAGTTAATTTCATTTTGATATAGAGATAAGCAAGATCCCCAAGTGCAAATGACCCATTGCTTGGCTTGAGACACAGACAGGTAAAGAGGCTAATTAAAATTCAACTGATAAATGGAGAGCAGGGATACACCAGGCTCATGTGCCTACATTGTGGGTGAAGGGTCTTAAGGCCTTACTTTCCCACTCTATAAAAGAGGAATGGCAATTCCTTTCCACGGGGTTGTTGTGAGGCTCAATGAAATAATCATGCATTTGCAAGCACCTGAAAAAATACAAACTGTTCTAAAAAAGAAAAGTAACAAAAATCAGTTCTCAACTGTTTTCTGCTTCTACCCTATTCTTGTGCAAAATGCACAAATCAATAATCTCTCTCAGTACCACAGGTAATTCTCAAGCTATAGGCCATCTTCCCTCCATAACTTCCACATCTGGGATATGCATGGTAGGTTGGAAAACTGCCCTCTCATTGGAAAAAAAAAATTGTCCAAAAAATTAATAGAAATTATAGAAGTAATGAACGCATTCTCCTTGTTACAAAGCAAAACATTACAAATAGGACTAAAGTCTCCTTTTGATCACTATTTCCAATTTTCCCCCACACCAACTCTGAGGGCACCATTGTTATCAGCTCTGTATATGTGAGTGTGTGCATGCATGTGTTTATATCTACCCATAAAATATATAATGCACTTTTCATAAATATTGCAAACTGCTTATTCACCTAACAATATGTCGTGGACCTCTAACATGTAACTACATGTAGCTGTATTTCACAGTAGGACTACACTAAAGTTTATATCATTCTCCTATTGATATAGATTTTTACAAGTTTCTATTTTAAATAATAATGTGAAGCACTTCTTTGTGCATGCCCCCTTGTATGTCTCCAGGGTATAAATAATAATAAATGTAATATATAGTTCATAGGGTATACGCCTTTTTAAACTTAAATTATCTTCTAATTGTTACACCCAGTGGCAGAGTATGGGTGTATCCATTTCCCCATATTATTGCCAACTTTCATATTATCACATATCAGCATTTCACCAGCCTGATGAGTAAAATTTGTATTTAACTGTAATGTGCATCATTCTGATGACTAGTAAGATTGAGTATGTCTGTGTTTCCTGGCAATTTGTTGTCTCTTCTATTGAATTCTTATTTACTCACATGGCCTGTCTTTTTAGTGACTTTTAAAAAAAGGAATGATAGAAGTTCTTTACATATATTGGAAATTACTTTTTTGTTATAAAATTTCAAATATTTATCCTAGCTTGTTGCTTATCTAAGTTTATTTATGGGGTCTTTTGACTCAAAGAAATTTTTAATTTGAAATAATTTCAAACTTACAGGACAGTTGCAAAAATAATACAAAACCCATACAGAGAACTCTAGCATGTCTGCCCATCCCTTACCCCAGATATCTAGATCCATCAATTTTAACATTGTGCCACATTTCACATTTGCCATATCATTCCATCCATCCATCTTATCTATCTACCTACCTACCTACCTACCTACCTACCTACCTACCTATCATTTGTCTACTTTCTGGACATTTGAGAGTAGGTTGTATATATCATGCTCCCTGAACACATAATATTTCCACATTTGTTTCCTAAGAACAAAGATATTCACTTATGTAACCACCTTAAGTACAGTTATGACGTTCAAGAGATTTAACATTGATATAAAATACACAGTCTATATTCCAATTTTTTCATATGTCCCAATAATGCCTTTTTTTAGCCTTTTCTCCTCCATTATTAGATCTTATCCAGGCTCACGTATTGCATTTAATTGTCATTGTCTTTTTAGTTGTTCTTTTGTTCTTTTTTTTGCATATTCTAGCTATTTCATATAAGGGAAATCATACAATATCTATTCCTTTGTTGTGTGTCACGTAACATGTTGTTTTCAAGGTTTATCCATGTAGAGGTATATATCAAAACTTCGCTACTTTTTAAGACAGTAATATTCTATTTTGTGTATATACCACAGTTTGTTCATCCATTCATCTGTTGATGGACATTTGGGTTGCTTCCACCTTGTGGCTATTGCGAATAACACTGCTATGAACTTTGATGTACAAATATCTGTCCAGGTCCCTGCTTTCAGCTGTTTTGGGTAAACACCTAGTAGTGGTATTGCCAGGTCTTACGATAGTTCAATGTTTAACTTTTTGAGGAACTTCCAAACTGTTTTCCACAGCCCTTGTACCATTTTACATTCTCACTAACAATGTGCAAGGGTTCCTATTTCTCTGTACCCTCACCAGTACTTTTGAATTTTTATGGAAAAATTTATCATTCTTGAAAAGAATGATATGTTTTCTACGTCTTATTTATGCAGGCCTTCCTTACCTTTGGTTCATAACAAATTCTCCTACATTTTCTCGAAATACTGTTATAGTTCTAGTTTTACATTTTGGGCTCTTTATTTTTATGCACTGTGTGAGGTACAGTTATACCTTTGGTTTTGAAAAGATTATTGAATCATCTGAAATGTCTTCACTCATTTTCAAAGCTCCTCCTATCATAGTCACTTCCTATTTGTACACCAGTCTTTTCCAGGGTCCTCCTTATCTATTTCTATGCCAGTCCCATACACCTGACCTAAAATAGCTCTCTTTCACATTACTCTATTTAATTTTCTTCAGAGCATGTCTCTCTCTTTAGAATTTCCTGTTTGTTTACTGTTTGCTTGTCTGTTACAAGCTTCATGATGACAGGACTTTCTCTGTTTTACTGCTGTATTTAATATCAAGAATAGCGCCAAATAGACACGTACAAAATAGTTGCTGAATAATAAATGAAGGCCAAAGACTTGACCATGGGTGTTAGAGTTTTCTTTTTTTTTAACCTGAATAAATTGTTTGTTAAACGAATTTCTAGTATTAACCAAAGGAGTGGGCAGAGAAGGACTTTTTCAGCTCCTTGAAATTCTTCCATGCATGTTTATGGCTTCTGTTCACATGTCACATTGCTTAAACATTGAACTCTATGAAAGTCTCATTCAAAGAGACATAAGAGGATGGTATCTGCTTTTCTTAAGTTTTAGGGATATTTTCCTTCAGGATGGAATTAGGAATGGCCAGATGGAATTGCTGGCTGTGTGACTTGAGGCAATCACTAATTCATTCTGCAAATATTTATCAAGCACTCTCAGGTGTTGAGAATACAATGATGAATAAAATAAAAATGGGGCTTTTGGGGTGAAGGCACTAATCAATCATAGCAATGAATATATAATTAGAAACTATGATCAATTCTGTATAGAAAATTATATGCTTTTAGTACATGTAACAACCAAAGGTATATTCCAAGAGAGTATTTCAAGAGAATATTTCACTGAGGAAGTAACCATTAAATGGAGATTTGAACTAAACAAAGAGAGGTAAGAAACTCCTTGACAGACATTCAAGGTAGAAGGAAATGGAAGACTGAAATGAAAGACTCACTGTGACTGAAGTGGAAAGATTGAGAAGCAGAGTGCTTCTAGTGAGGTAGACAGGGGGCAGTTTAAATTATAGTGTAGAATGATGACAAACCAAACCAAAAACAGAATGAACAAACAAAACCACGTGGATTTGGAGTAATGTGGTAAGAATTTTGGCATCTATCCATTATGTAACCTGATAAATTTTAACCTCTTCCTCCTCAATTATCTTTTTGATGAAAACAAACCTCACTTAGTTACTTTGACTATTCCATGAGATAGTTTCTCACACATGGTAGATATATTTTGTAGTTACAATACTCCTATGTATGTTATGGTCCTTTTTTCTTAGCTTCTGGTCACCTTAATTTTAAGAAAGCAAAGCAGAAATAATCTCTTGTTTTTGGAGATTTACAGCTTAAGGATTCAGTAATTCAATATTTTTTGAGTTCCTAGTATGTTCAAAACCTACTTTGTACAAGATTAAAAAGTATTTGAAGATACAAGAATGAGTCATTTTGTAGCTAATGATTAAATGGATAATTTTCTAACAGTGTTATGGAGGTTCTAACAGAGGTAGGCACAGGGTATGGTTTCATGAAGGGGAAGCAGGGAATGAGGTGTAGGAACATTCCTTGTAGAAGAAACCCATTGGGAAAGGTTATAGAGGGGAGAATGTTATTGCCAGTAACCCACACGAGACAGAAGATCATAGAACTCTTCTCCATAAGGCTGCTAAGAGAGGCTGATTAGCCTAGCCAGTCCTGGGCCTCAGCACTTACCAAATGACTTCAAGCAAAGAGCCCAGAAGTTTGTGGAAGGACATCCTGGGATCATGGTCCCTGGGTGGGGCTAGACTATAGCCAAGACCGACATCTGCAAGTCTTGCCTGTGTATTTCTTTTTTGGCATGTTTATTTAGAGACTCGTTTATGGAAACACAGTGTTCCTGCTGCTGGCAGTGACTATGTGCACTGAGATACATATTTTACTCCATCTAAATCAAAGCTTGTAACACTTTGTGGTCTGTGGATCACGCTTCCCACCCACTCCCACACATACCCTGGTGCCACTCTATTCTTTTGTGATTTGCTTTGGCTTCACCCTCTTTAGGCAGGATCACCTTGAATATCTGACTGTTCTATCACTTTTCCAGAGTGGAGTTCTGTTGCCTAGAAAACATTATAGAAACCTTCTCTTTCAGCAAATTAAGCACTTTAGCCATGTTATCCTCCTACCTACGCCATCCTCATTATTGCCATTAAAATCGTACCCATTTTTCAAGATCCAGATTAGATGCTGATTTTTCCAGCTTAAAGGGATTTCTCTTTCCTTTGTAATTTTGTGCTACTCGTTAATTCTAAAAGTGAATCCAAAGCTTGGTTGATTATTACTGTTTCCTGGTGGAACTAATTTTCTTCCCTCCTTCCTTCCTTCCTAATAAACTTTTTAAAGAAAAGTTTGTGATTTACAGAATCACTGCAAAGATAGTACAAAGAATTCCTGTATACCCCACACCCAGTTTTCCCTATTATTAACATCTTACATTAGTGTGATGCATATGTCATAATTAATGAACAAATATTGATACATTATTATTAACTAAAGTTCAAAATTTATTTACATTTCCTCAGTTTTCCTCTAAGGTTCTATATCTGTTCCAGGATCTCATCCTGAACACTACATTACTCTGAGTCATTATGTCTCCTTGGGCTCTCTTGGTTGTGACAATTTCTCAGTTTTGATGACCTTGGCAGTTTTGAGGAGTACCAGTGAGACATTTTGTAGAATGTCTTTCAACTGGGGTTTTTAGAAATGTTTTTCTCATGATTAGATTGAGATGAAGAGCACAGAAGCCATTCTCATCACCTCATATCAACGGTACATACTATCAATATGACTTATGACTGCTGATGTTAATCTTGAGCATCTGGCTTGAGATTGTGTTTGTCATGTGTCTCCACGGTAAAGATATTCTTTTTTCTCCCTTACCATCCTCCACTTCTTGGAAGAAAGTCACTATGAACAGCCCACACTTAAGTAATGGGAAGTTATGCTCCACCTTCTTAATGTCTACATTAACTATTTGGAATTTTCTGCACAGGAGACTTTTCTATTCTCCCCCATTTATTTATTTATTCAATCATTTATTTATATCAGTATAGAATTTTGGATATTTATTATATACTTTGGGTTCATTTACTACTCTGTTTTGTTGCTTAAAGTGTTCCAGCTTTGGCCATTGGGCAATCTTTCAGTTGGCTTCTGTATTTCTTTGAAATATCCCCATCATTGTGGGTTTACTTTTGTGGTTGTTGTTATTAATGTTCTTTTTGTGGACTTTCTTACTTTCTGGCACTACAAGATGCTCCAGGCTCATCTAGTGTATTTCTTGTGCCAGTCCTAGAAACAGCCATTTCTCCAGGGAGCCTTGGTTCCTTTTTGGAGAAAGGTATAACAAACCAAGATCTGGACACTAGGTGTGTTCACTGCCACTGTGGTGGTGTTGCTTCTAGGCCTTATTAGCTGATAGAGCAAGTAGACATGTGCGTGTATTCTAACCTGGGTATATGCACATTTCTGTAAACATTTCTATATGTGACCATTTGTTTTCCCCTAAGCCAAACATGAGCACATACTGGTGTCTCCAACAAATCCACTACCACACGGATCATTCTGAGGGAACTTTTAAAAATACAGAATCTTAGGCATCACTCTAGAGACAATGAATCAAGATAAATATTGAACTCATTTCTTTTGAAAAGCAAACACATTCAAATTATTGAATATTTGTCTTGGTTTCATATTGGAATTAATATAAAAATTCTGATAACATCAGTTAAGATCATAGATATAAGTTTTACTTTATCACCATTCACCATTTGGGTAAGTATATGTCTAAGTAAAGCTTTTCACCTGGCTATAGTTTTGCTCATTTTAATTCCAGGAGTCTAGGGTTTAATAGAGTTTAAAAACTCTTAGATGATTATTGAAAGTAAGTTCCATTCAAGTCCCAAAGTCTATGATTCTAAGTCGTAATTATAGAAATAAACACTGTAAAAACACAAATTTAATTGTGAAAATCCTGTGTGTTCATGTTGGTGGTATCAGCCTCACTCATTTCCTCTCCCCTCTTTCTCTCTTTTTTCCATTGTTGGTGGGCCACAGACTTCAGTTCCAACACCATCTTCTGAGATGATCCCGATTCCCAGAATGCCCTTGATGCTGCTCCTGCTGCTGCCTATCTTGAGTTCTGCAAAAGCGCAGGTTAATCCAGGTAACACGGCCATTGCTCAGCCACCTGCTTGCACGACAGCTGAATGTTCAAGCCTATCAGCGGTCACTTGGGAAGGCCATGCCGATGGGATCCGAAGGGTCATTTGTTTATTTATCTCTGTAGTGAAACATGGCCAAAGCTAAGAACAGAAACTAATATATTTTCTCTCTACATATAACATTAAATATTGAGAAAGGGCTTGTGATATAGAGTAGAGTAGTATAAGATAAAAGGGAATTTTTAAAAAATGGGAAGTGAAACATTGGGGAAGAAGCAACCATTTGCTTCTGCAACTTCTGGGAAAAACAGGAGAGAATTTGTAGATGGCTTGGAGAACTTCTGCAGGTTGGTTTTCCAGTTGTTTCTGACTGGCTTAGGCCTGACTTTAACTTGACATGTCCTATTATCCTTTTGAGATTCTGGTCCTGTGGGCTCTCAGGGAGGCTCTGTTTCTTACAGGGTATGGCCATGCTCAAAAATAGATGTGTTAAGAGGATTCTTTTGGCCAATTTCTTTTGTATTACATTTAAAAATTTTAATTTGACATATACAATTCTATCACTTGTCTATTACCATGATAATATCACTTAACAACCCATGCAAAGCTCAGTGCCTTAAAACAAACATCTCTTTTGCTCCCAAGCCTGTGGGTTGGTGACTCAGGCTGGGCTGGTTTGGACTGTTCTTCTGGTCTCGACTGGGTTCACTCATAAATCTGGGGGTCTTCTCGCTATTGGCTCAAATAGGATGGCCTTGGCTCTGACAACTGGAGCAACTTGTGCTCTGCTTCATCCTCCAGCAGACCAGCCCAGACATTTTCTCATGGAAATTGCAAAGGAGCAAAAGCAGAGGCAGAAACAGGAGAATTTTTCAAATCATGGCTTGAGTTATGTTTGTTAAGATCTCATTGACTAAAGCAAGTTATATGACCAAGTCCAGATTCAGAGTGGGAGGGCTCATACAAAAAATTATACCATAAAAGACTGAATAATGGAATGGTAGAGAATTGAGTTCATTTTTTTCATTCTGCCACAAATATAAATATAGAAAAATATACGTGTTTGCTTTGATGAGCTTTATGAACTGAACTCAGCCATATAATCAGTACCCAGATTAAGAAACAAAACTTCAGCAGCTCTTCAGAAGCCAACCTCATTCTTCCTTCCTGTCACTTCCCCCTCTCCACTCTAGGTAACCATTATCCTGACTTCCAACAATATAGATCAGTTTTGCCTGTTTTTGTACTTTAAGTGAAATAATTTTCATCATATGTGCTCTTTTGTGTCTGGCTTCTTTCACCCAATGTTTTGTTTATGATATTCACCCATATTGTTGCATGCAGTTGTCAACACTCGTCAACTGTTCATTCTCATTGTTGTACAATATTACTTTGCATGGATGTTTTATTTACCCAGGGTACTGTGCATGGGAATTTGGATAGTTTCTAGTTTGGGGCCATTATGAATAATGTTCCTATGATCATTATTGTGCAGGTCTTTTTCAGTTTTCTTGGGTATATACCTAAAAGGAAACTGCTGAGTCATATGGAAACATATGCTCTGCTTTTATACATACTGCCAAAGAGTTTTCTAAAGTGATCTTACCAATTTACCATCCCGCAGCAGTGTAAGAGAGGTCCTGTAGCTCCATGCTGTATTTCTGTTCTTCAGGGCATTTCATTTTGTCCTGTTTCTATAGCATGAGGGTATATTTTTGAAAACGCTCACATTCTTCTCCTTCCAAAAATTACATGGGATTTTCTTTATTCCACCAATAAGAAATATGATCAAAACTCCTTAATTTCAAAGATTTATTGCTTGACTAAATCCTGTGCTTTTTAAACTTCCCTGTAATAAGCTCAGGTGGTACATCTCAGATCCTGCCCTTGGACACCATTCTTTCACTTTCGTGCTCTATAGTCCTGTTCCTCTCACCAGTTGTTGTAAATGTGGTTGCCTCCTACCACATTTAAGAGTCCTAGTGTCATTGTCTCTGCTCTGAGCTGCAAGGAAGGTGCACTGAAAAGCAGGGTGTTTTGGTGATAAGACCTGAACAGGAGGGTGCACTGAACAGCAGGGTGTTTTGGTGATAAGCCCTGGTATGACATGAGGACATTTAAAAGACTAAACAAAGAGAGCTGGCCTTCTGTGTTAAAGTGCAAGCTGTAGCCTGGGAGCAGGAAATGGGCTGTTTGAAGAGAGCAAACAGTCATCTCAAGAAATTATTTTTTCCTACTCATGGTGACAGGTATTTCAACTGGCTCTTTTTGCCATGGAAAAAGAAATAACAGTTTTTATAGGTACTTGGGCCATTTGAAACATATTGAAAGATATCCTTCTCTCTACCATTGCTTCTTGTTTTACCAACTTAAGCCATAAACAAGTAATGGGAAATTGCCATCCGCCACCAGTATTAAAGGGTCTAGTCACAAAGCTTTAAACTGATGATGTCTATAAATAGTTTGCACACTGCTAAGCATGGAATAAGTATATAGGAAATGCATGGATGACCCTTCAAGAGCTCTTACTGGTATCTACTGCAAGACTGATGTAAATGCTTGGCCAGTTAGATTTTTCCCACAGATTGACTACATTTTGTAATAGATGGTTTGCTGGACTTTAGTCTAGAGAACTGAGTTATAAACAAATCTAATATATATTAGTTATTAAAATATTGAAGTACATATATTTTTTGTTTTGTTTTGTTTTATTCTTTATAGAGAGAACAGTGGAAGTAAATTTAAAAAATGGCATTGACTACAATTTTGCCAGAAGATATATATATATTAAAATATTTTAAAAGATGCTTAGATTACATAAATGTTACACAAAATTTACAGGGATTCCCATGTTCCCCACCTCCCACACCTCCCACAATCTCCCACATAAACATCTTTCATTAGTGAAGTATATTTTAATTGATTGTTGAGTATAAATTATGTGTTTGCAAATATAAGAGTAAAATGGTAACTTGGCTAGGCAGTAAATTCAGTTGATAATTAAAGTCTAACACAAAACTTCTTAATTCAAGTTTATTGCTGAAGATTTCACAATGACCATTTATCAACAAGTTATTTGCATAACTTTGTTGATGATAAAGATATTGACTATAAAAATCAATATAGAAAAATATCTAATGTAATTGCTGTTACTTTAGTGGAAGCCAAGAGAGGATGAATAATATTGTTGATATGAAAAGAAATTGTCTACCTACTGAGACCATAAGTCTCCTACAGGTGTCACCCATGGAGGTTACAGGCAGTGCCAGTGTGATGAAAATAATTGATCCAGGCATGGAGGCAGTGGGGACTGCTGGTTCACTGCTCTAAAACATCTGAGCTTTGGCAGGGGGTAGCAGAGCAGGTGGTAGAGCAGGTGATGCTGATGGTATTGCCGCTAATGGCAGTATTGAAGATGGCATTGTCAGTGGAGGCTGCAGTGTAGGGAATGTAGGTCATTTCCACATGGGAAATGAGACATACAGGTGCATATGTGCTGTCATGAATTGTGGACAGTGTGCCTAGTTATCTTCTACCTGTACCAAAGCACCGGGGACTGGGAGCTAATGACTGACAATTCAATGGGGGGAATCAATGGAAGAGTTTGGCGCGGATCTCTATGTCAAAATTATGGTTGTTAGGAGTATCATTTAGCTAGTGACAACCACATGAAGCAGACGATCACACCAACAATTTCTGTCAATCATTTTTGCAAATCAGCAAATGATTTGGATGTTATTAGAACAAGTTGATGAATGTTCTGCAGTTCATTTAGGGAAAAAAAGAAAATTATTTTGTGGAAAACCCTAGTTATAATCCTGGTTTGGTCACGATAGTTGAGTGACATTGAGCAAGTCATTATATTTCTCTTTATGCTTTCTTTAGTACTTTCACCTTAATGAGATGAAGTTGGATTAAATAATGTCACAAAATTGCCATGATTTTATGGGAGCTTTACTGCCCATATTGGAAGTTATTGATGGGCTTGAGGTTTGGAAGCATGGCCCCTGAACTTGCATGACCGTTCTTTTGTAAGAAAAATCATTATCCCCAACTCCCTGCCATTTCTCAGACTAAGTATCAAAAGTCTGAGTTTTAGGGAAATTTGCCTCTGGAGCTAAGCACTTAGGAGATGGCTGATCAGCCTCTTGAATTTAAATGCTAAAATGCCCCCTAGTGACAGGCTGGGTATAGATACCCTGCCGTAGCCTAACGCCTAAACTACAGGAGTTTCTCAGTAGTAGAAATTACCTAAAGGCCAAGAAGAGGTATTTCTGGCAGAAGGAACAGCAATGACTGGAAGAGAGGGAGGGGTGCAAATGGGGTGGTCTGGTAGAGGTAATGAGTGAGACACCCAGAGGGGCTGCTTTTGCATCTCCCTTTAAGGTCAAGCTTCCCCTCACCCTCAGTCTGGGCTGGGCTGCTGGCCTTGATAAGAGATCTGAGGGTACCCTCGTGGGAAAGTGAGGCCTTTAGATTCCACCTCATGGATCAAGAATACATTGGGCCATAGTAGTTGCTTGAACAGCCACCAGGGTCAGAGTCCTCCAAGGGTTATAACCATTGTTGCCCTGGTTAGCAGGTGCCCAGGACCTGGTGCTTTTCCAGGTGAGATGATGAGTAGAAATGACCCGAGTATCTTTCAAACAGAGCCCAGAGGCCTGAGGACTCACCAAGCCTACTGAAGAACCGCTATGTGCCGAAAGCATAGGGGCAGGTGGCGGCACTCTTCTGACTTAGTCTGAGACGACTGCTTATGCTTGGGAAAAGGAGAAACACCCTTTCTCCCTATCAGGCAACCCAAGCATTTGGAAGAATGCCTATTTTCATATCACGCTTTCCCCTCATAGAAAGCAGGCAACTTACTAGCAGTTCAGGGCTCTGGGGTGGGGGTCTTCCTTTGGTGTCCAGAATGTTTTCACCTTGAAAGGAGGGACAAAGCCATTTGGGATTTGGGATTTAGAGAGGAGGAGCTCTCCTCCTCATCTACAATTTAAATTCATCACTGTGGTTTTTGTTATTTCCAGCATCAATTTTTTACTCCAGTGAGTACTTAGAGTGGTACATTGATGTCAAGGCAAATAGAATCTTAGAATATTGGAAAGAACCTTAGAGATATCTAAGTCCCTTTCCTTATTTTACAGACGTGGGGACTGGCAATCAAAGTGAGCAGGTGATTTGCCCGTGATCATAGTTCTAGCTTATGCTAAAGCTGGGGCAGGAACCCAAGGCTCCTGTCTCCCAGCCCCAGGTTCACTCCTCCATACCACCCTGGCCCCTCAGGGAGTAACCTGAATAAATGGCCTTTCTCTAATAATTATGTGTGGCTGTGCAGCCTCACAGTTTCTTTTTTGCTATTTCCAACATTTATGGGAGTGAGAAGTAAATGGGGTTTGATGGACAGCCTGAAGCTAAGGAATAGAGCAAGACTAACAGGATCATGTAGAGGTCACATCTGGAACCTTGGTCTCCTTAGCATGCTAAGCCAACAGGCTAGAGGTAGACGTCCTTCCAGACTGACAGCCACACAGAAAAACTGAAGCACAGGGATGCCCTGGTTCCCTTCTGCCCATCATTGCCCCCTATTCCCCATCTTCTTCTCTCCTACCAAGGCTAATACATGTTACTTCACCCACCCACATTTCCAAATTGGAAAATAATTTCTGTTTTGCTATATTCTCATCATTCGTGTCCACAGAGATGTGCTGAAAGGGTTTTCATGATCTTATCTGTTAAGGAGAATGTGGTGCTGGTTTCAGGTTTCTGAAAAAAGGCCTGAGGGCTACTGCTGTGTGTATGTGTGTGTATGTGTATGTGTATGTGTATGTGTGTGTATGTGTGTATGTGTGTATGTGTATGTGTGTATGTGTATGTGTGTATGTGTGTGTATATGTGTATGGGTGTGTGCATGTGTGTGTATATCTGTATGTGTGTATGTGTATATGTATGTGTGTGTATGTGTATGTGTGTGTGTGTGTATAGAAGGCCTGAGCAGAGCCCTAGGAGGGCAATGAGAAGGCTGGGAAGAGACCTTCTTGGTTGAATTTCTCTTAAGTGATCAATGCTAGATGCTGCCCAGATTGGCCCTCTTTTGCTTACATGTTTGTTTGTTGACTCTAGCCTGAGGGTGGCCTTTGGTGTCTTTCCTGTTGGTAAAAGGATTTTTCTCTGAGGTCAACAGAGGCTCATATGACCTTTGAGCCTTCTTGTTTGTACCAAGTAAGGAAAAAGAGAAAGCAAAACTTGAAGAATAGTATCAACTAACAGTTATTGAACACTTACTGCATTCCTAGTACCATTCTAAGTAGTTTCAACAAATTTAATATTAATAAAAATCTTATGAAATATATAGTATGATTATTCCAGCTTCATGGATGAGAAACTGAGGCACAGAAACATGAGGTAACTCACCCAAGGTCATACCCTGTTATAGTGGCAGAGCCAGGTTTGAATCTAGCTCCACTGCAGACGCCCTTGACCTCTGTGCTTACTGCCCCTCATGGAGTGCTGGACTGACAGAATGTCAAGCCAGAAAGAACCTCAGAGACCAGCATGGACTAGCTATAAATGGGCTACAGGGGCCTGAGAACCCCCTGAGATTCTATCCCAAACTTAATGTGTGGAGGCAAAAGTGCATTTTCCAAAGGAGAAGGTCTCTAACTATGATCTGGCTCTCAAAAGAGTCTGTGATCAATTCCAGAAAAGGCTATGAATGATAGATTTAGTCTAGCCTTCTACAAATGAGGGAAATGAGGGCCAGGGAAGTGAAGTGATGCGAAGAAACATGTTTGGAAAGAATGTCACCAGACCTAACTTTGAATCCAGTCTCTGCCACCTTCTAGCTGGGTGAGCTTGGGCAAACATTTAGCTTCTCTGAACCTCAGTCTTCTCATCTATCACCTATCACTTCCTTAAGGGATGTTATGAAGATTAAATAAGAGAATATATGTTAAGAACCTAGTACAGTGTCAGACACACAGAAAGTGATTAATAAATGCTAGATTCTTTTCCTCTTTTCCTTACATAATTTCATATTTTGGGCTGTCATGGTGGTTTTCTTTCCATTGTCCTATATTACTTCCTTCTATAATTTAACTTTAAAATTATCTTCTTTTTTATGTCAAACCAAGGCAGGTTTTTCTACACTGTCTGTGTCTTACAGCTCAGGATGAGAGTTCCAAATGTGCCTTTGCACAAAACAGCCTCACAATCCTAAGTAGCCAGCTTCAACCCCTGTCTATACTCTAAAATTTGCTTTGGGGGAGTGGATATAGCTCAAGTGGTTGAGCACCTGCCTCCCATGTATGAAGTCCTGGGTTCAATTCCCAGTACCACCTAAAAACAAAACAAAACAAACAAACAAATGAAAAAAAAAAAAAAAAAACAACTGTCATTGGGGAGTGGATGTAGCTCCGTGGTTGAGCGCCTGCTTCCCATGTACGAAGTCCTGGCTTCATTCACTGGTACCTCCTAAAAAAAGAAAAATTTGCTTTTACCCTATTGTTCAGCAGTCTATGCTCTGAGGCCCAGATCCCTTGCTTGTAAATATGGTGAAATAAGCTGGAGGTATTGCAAGAAAGGGCAGAGCTCCACTTTTGTGTGGTCAGGAAGGTGGCCCTTGGCTACCTATTATGAACCTCGGGGCCTGGAGCACAATCGTGGGGCTAAAGGAAGTATGTCACACAATGTCCCTTTCTTAGGCCTTTCAGTTTTCACCACACCAGTGGAGCTCAGGTTTGCTCAGGATTCCCATGTGGCAAGGCCAATGGTCTACAGGAGTGGCAACAGTGTTCTTAGGAACATTCATGGGGACAGTGACTGGTTACCATGGAGACCCAGCACTGGGGCCACTAGGGCTGCATGACTGTCACCTCTTTGCACATCTATGCCTTCTTGAAAGCTGGCAAGAATTCTAGGGGACTGAAGAGATAAGATGAAGATATATAGTATAGAGCTGTAGGTATCTAAAATAGATGGATTGATATGGGATATAGTATCTAGATATAAGATGACATAAATATATAAAACGTGTGGGTATGTGTATGCATTTATTTCTATTCATGTGTTACCTGGTCAGGTCAAATCTTCTGAAGGTAAGAGAGTGATAACCTGAAGGTTTTTTGCAGTAGCAAAATTGCTAATTTGCTTTATATATCCACTCAATCGTTCATTTTTGCCTTCTTTCTTTCTATTTGTATTTATCATATACCAAATATCTGGATTAGGTCTTTATAAAGCATCTGGAATTTTGAAAACACTAGGGCAGCATTACTGAAAGCACAAGTCTCAGATTGGTGGTCCCTTCCTGGCCAGGACAGGGTTTGGAAGGTCATGCAAACCAGGCCAGGGTGTTACAGGGTTGTTATGAAAATGTTTTACTTACCTCCTATTGGCTGTGCCCATCCCACCCCTGATTAAAAGAGATCCTGTGACTTCTGGACTCCTTTTATGAAATGAAGAATCCCTTTGAAATGTGAACAATGACCTGATTTTACTTTCTGGAGATTATATTGAAAAACCAGTAAATTTTGTAAAGTGTAGTATGCCTATGGTTTGCAGAGTGTGGAACTTGAGGTCTGTTTGCTTCTCCAAGATAGCAGGTTCATTGAAAAACTCATTCAAGATGCAGGGACTTATTTCAAAAGGACTTGTGATAGAAGAAAAGGGAAGTGTGAAGGAGAGAAAGAAGAAAAGCAGAAAAGAATAAGGAGAAAAGGTGAGGAGGGAGAAAAAGGAGGTAAGAGAGAAGATGGGATGGGCAAAAACAGAAGCTGACCCTATAAGCCACCGTAAGAGCTGTGTATCAGCTGCCTCTTGAAGTCTGCAACTAGGCTGGTTATATGGTGCAGCTATTTACAGTTATTTCCCAAAGTCTTCTGGCTATGCAGAGTCACAGTGCTACATTGCTAGCCTAGCAATCTCAGCAACCTCCTTCCTCTTAAAGATATTTCCCAAGCACTGTGCTTCCATGCAAAAATATTGATGTGCTTATAATTGAACTAATTAGCTTTGAAGGAGGCCTACCTGCGTTGGAGAGCTGAGATGCACTGGGAGAGTAGCGTGGATTCTACACCTTTGGAGAGCAACAAAAGGCAACTTGCAAGACCTTCTCAGAAAAGGTGATTCTAGCTCTAAACCTGTCCAAAGAACTTCAGTCCAATGCAGTTTCCTTTAACAAACACTTAGTGAGGTCCCTAAGGTGTACCCGGAGATCCAGAGACCCAGAGATATCCTGGAAGTGTTCAAGATGGTTTGCTGAGGAAGAGAGAGGCATGAAGAGATAATGTCCAAAATCCTGAGAACTATAATGGTGCAGGTTACTATGGAAGACAAGGAGAGGGACACCTATGTAGGAAAGGGAGAAGGAGACTTTGGAAAAGGTAGAGCCAGATGTAAAGAAAAAGGGAGTGCATTTGAGCCTAAGAAAAGGCACAAGTAGGAAAACAGCAGGGTGGGGGTAGTTGTCACTGAGGGATCAGGAGGGTGAAAGCGGAGTTAGGGTGGCAGCAAAAACAGGAACCATAATTCTGGGGCTATCTGTATGTGGCAAATGAACAAGATGCTATGCCATGTCCTCCCTCCCAAAATACATGTCCCTTCTACTATCTTATGTCAACCAATCCTGGGACCAGGACATTTCTGAGACTTAGACAGGCGTAAGAGCCCTGGCCCCGTGTTTAGGTTGTTCCCCCTACTTGGTGGCTCTTCCTGACCCTGGGGCCACACCATAGACAGTGCGGAGATAGTGTGGTGACAGTGTGGTATGATGAGCAAGCCAAGGTAAGGGAGTCAAGAGACCTAGACACTAGTTCCATATCGGACAGAGAGTCCCCTGATCCCAGTTTCTAGATCCCTGATCTAGTTTTGTGACTTTAGGCAAATCTCTGTCCCCTACTTTGCTCACTTATAAAATGGGGACAATAAACTCTGATCTCTGCATTTCACAGAATTACTGTGAGGGACCAAATGAGATAATGGATGTGACTGGGCTTTGGAAAGTTATATGCAAATATCAAGCGTTGTTATTTGTTACTTTTGGAAGAGAAGGAGATTAAAAAAAACCCAAACACCACAAAACAACAGTTTCTACCAAGCAGATGATGGAGGAGGAAAGAGAAGAAGAGCCGCTATGGTCCCTTGTGGTCTACAAGAGAGACTCAAGTTGCCTCTGGGGAATGGGGGCTTCTAACAGCCCTGAACTCTGGTTTAGGCTGAGCATATCCATTACGCTGTGTTTATTCTAAAGAGAGCAGTGCGATTGTTGGCTTAACTTCTTGGTCCTAGTTTAGCCAGCAGCTCTCTGAAGAGCATGGGATGTGGCAAGATAGGCCTCCCAGAATTCTTCTGTGGTTTGGACACATACACATTCAAGTAAAGTAGAAGACATTCAACATGGTGAGGTGTTTTATGGACTTTGGTGAGAGGTGATGAGTTGATAAAAAAAAAAGGCAACTTTTTTTTTTTTTTTTCCTGCTCTGCAGATGTTTATGACTTTGGCCTTTATCTTCCTTGGTGTGGTGATGAACTCTTGTGAACTTATGGCTGGCTCCTATCATGGTGCTTGGCTCACAGAGGCGATCAACAAATGTTTGAGGAATGAGGAGAGAGGGTGGAAGAAAGGAAGTCAAGAAACCTCCAGGCTTCTCTGAATTTTTCTCTAAAAGAGGATCTAAACAATGCCATGTGAGACTTGATCTCACAAAGATATTGGAAAGCTGAGAAAGAGCCCATACAAAGAGCATCCCTTTAAATGATGGAGACACTAAGCATAGTGTGAGCAAATCAGGAGGAGGGTGACTGATGGAGGTCGCCTGAGTTGTAGGACTAACCTGCAGCACCCGGGTCCAGCCTTCTGGTGTCCGAGGCCTAGGAGGGTGCATGCCCTTGCAAAGGCAGAACAGCCCCAGGCTGCCAGGGAGGGTGATGCTTCTATGCTGTACCTAAGTCCCTAAGGCGTCCTTGCTTTATATTGCCTTTACATATAAGAAGAGGCCTGGTTCCAGGGATAGGGCAAATGCACTTTTGAGAAAGCTACATTTTAAAATGTGTTGTTTTTAGTAGGTTAAAACAAGATTTAGGGTTTTTAAAAATAGTTTTTCTTATTAAGAAATTTGTGGGAAAAAAAAAAAGAAAGAAAAAAGAATAGCACAATATATCTTTGGTTACTGATTGTGTCCCTTGATGAAACAAAAGAATTCTTAATTTCTCTTCAGAAGAAGAATGGTCTCCTAAGTTAGTAAAGCTTATTCATAGAAGGTACACTTATTAGTCCTTGTATCTTGAATATTAGTTACAAGACCTGAAAGACTGACTCTGAATTCTGTCCTTGAAATGCCAAGCATAAGAAACTTATACATATTCGGGTAAATTTCAGCACATTTTCATTTATTTATAGCCACTAAAATGCCCTGCCTGTAGGTGAAAACTGGTTCAGTTCACTTCCCTGTGAAGCTAGGTGGTCTTCTCCTTAAAAATGGTTGGAATTTTCCACTTTCGTAAGAAGATGTCACCCCACTGTCCAGACTGGCCAACAGTTAAAGCAGTTGGATCTGCCTTTACTTGGCAGAGTAGAGTATCTTCAGTCTGAGTAGTTGGAAGAGTATAAACTTGAATTCTTGGTCACTCACTGCTTTTTAAAAACTCCTTGTGTGTTCTCTGGGGCCTCTCTCCCTGGTGGGTCCTGGACGCTAATCTTTGTCCTGTCAGACTCTCAAAAACAGCTCAGATTTTCAGAGGGTTTCTCCTTAGCTTTTTACCTCCCTCCCCACACAGCCTCGGTGTTCTACAGATGTACTGAGGAGCAAACTAGCTGTATGCTTGAGGGATCCCAGTCTCCTTCAAAAACTCTGCTAATTTTGTCCCCCTCAGCAACACTCTAGGGGTGCAAAGGCCAAAGTCTCAGCCTCCTGCCCATGCCTCAGATTGGCAAATGGCTGAAAGAGACTGCTAATTCTCTTACCTATGAAACCTTCCCTTCTCTGAAGTCTTAGTCCCTCCATTTTCATTGCCTCAGGGGCAATCAGATGTTTTCAAATAAGTGATTTATGAATTTTTATTCAGTTCTTCCAGTTATTCTCAGGGTGAGTGCTGACTATTGTAAGCTATTCCATTCCACCTAGAAACACAAACCGAAGGTGTTAATTTTCACTTGTTGCCACTGTGATCCATGTTAACTGATTATGTTTTACTTTTTGAGTTAGCTGCTAGGAAGCTCAGAATCAAATCTGAGGCTCATCACCAGCAAAGGGTATAGAACCAGATGTTATATATTTTAGATATTACTCTTAGCTCTAGCTTATCTTACTCCTATTCTCTTTTCTCTGTAACCCATATTCTCTCACTTAGTTAATTTTATTTTTGCCTATCATATGCAAACTTTGGAAGCGGATTCAAATCTTTTTTAGAGTGAGACAGTAAAAATAATTAGAAATTGAATAATAACTAACATTTATTAAACGTTACTGCTCTAAATGCTTGACATATATTAGCTCATATATTCTTCACAGCATTCCTATAAACAAGTACTATTATTACTATTAAATTGAGGGACTGAAACTTAAGTAACCTTTCCAAGGACATAAAACCTCTTGATTGCTTAAGAGTGAACATAATATTTTAAAACTCATAATCACTTCTCCTCCTCTCACTAAATATCATTTATTAAATTCCATGATGAGTGCTAAGTAAGTTGTAGTCATTATATTAAATCTCTATCACAACCCTGCTTGGCAGATTATTACCTCAGTTTTAAAGACTGAGGTTCAGAGAGGTTTAGTAACTTGTCTCAGGGAAACATAATTTGGAAATGGCAGAATCTAGTTTTGAGCATAGACCTCTATCATGGTTCCAAACCATACCATGATTTACCCCTTCACTCTGGACCTTCATGCCTATCTAGCTGTCTCTTTGGCTTAGCTTCCTTTTTGGGAGAAAGGTCGTTTTATTTTACTGTGAAGACTTCACTAACTTTGTTCAGCAGGAAGAAGAATATATAGTCTAACCCATACCTCAGTACCCTGAAATCCACTACTGCCAGAGGACCCCCTACTTCTCCCATTTCATTTGGAGTTCACCTGGAGCACTGCAATAATTGTTTCTGGCAAGTATTTTGGACTTCCAGGAAAACTGTAATTCTAAGGAGCTATTCCAAAGAGGAATTTCAATTTGGGAAAAAGAGGTCTTGATGAAATATCCTCATTGTACCTCAATAATAGCCCAGCAGTCTGAAGAAATGAACCCTTGGCTCCTAGCAGCATCCCATTATGTAGACATTTACTTGCACAGTGAACTAGTATGACGTTGCCTTTTGTGGTTGTTTGAAGCAGTATGTACCCCAGAAAAGCATGTTCTTAATGTTATTCCATTCCTGTGGGTGTGGACCCATTGTAAGTAGGATCTTTTGATGAGGCTACTTCAGTTAAGGTGTGACCAACCTCATTTGAGATGGGTCTTAATTCTCTTACTGGAGTCCTTTATAAGAGAACAAAATTTAGACAGAGAGAGAAAGCCACAGAAGCAAGAAGCTGAATGCAATGAAACCTGGAAGAGAAGGGAGAGACCAGTAGATGCTGCCATGTGCCTTGCCATGTGGCAGAGGATCACCAGTAGCCGGTCTTTGGGAAGAAAGTATGGCTTTGATGCTGTCTTGATTTGGACATGTTTTTCAGCCTCAAAACTCTTAGGTAATAAATTCTCATTGTTAAAAGCCAACCAATTTTAAGGTATCTGCTTTCAGCAGCCCAGCAATCTAAAACACCTGCTATGCGAAGCTTGTGGGGACCAGGGGTCCAGATGATAGCTTCTTTAATTGGACCACCTTGTCCTTTCTAGACTTAGAATAACTAGAACATGATAGCCTATTGTAGAAGAAAGAGGAAACAGGGATCAGGAGACCTGAATTTCAGTCCTGGATATACTAGCCAACTATATATCCTTGAGTAAGTCAGTTCACCATTCTCAGGCCTTGGAGGTTCTCATATTTGCTATGGAACCATTGGCATAGTTGGTTTCTAGAGTCCTTTCCTGGATCTAAAGTTTTATGATTGCAGGTGTCCCTCTAAAGTATAGACTGCCCTGGGTCCCCTGGCTGACCACCCTGGTCAGCCCTGTCTTCTCTGTGCCCAGAGAGGCCCAGGTGTCAGATCTCTGGGTCTCAGGTCTCATGTGGGTCATGTGTGTGTTTTCCTGGAAGCTGTACATAGGGCACTCATTGACGGGGAGCCTGTGGTTTGGAGCTAGTAGTGAGATGGTAAACATCATGGAACAAGCAGCCCTTTCAGGCTCTCAACCTTGGCAGGAGAATGTGAAAAATAATTCTTGGGATGCTGGGCCCTGGTGGCAGCTTCCTTTCCTCACTCAACCTACTTGCCAGGCCCAATGGGAGCTCAGGAGGAGTCAAGCTCTCAACTGGGCCTGAGAAGCCGGCACTGGTAGTTTTCCACTCTGGGAAACTGGAAATGCGTATTGACTTCTCTGTCCAGGAGTTTGGTAGTTAGCGGAAACATCAAGAAACCACCAAAGCAACTCAGCAGGCACAATCAGGAGGTACTTCTTTGCTTCAGGGACTCCTGCTACCCTTAAGTTCTCCACCCTTTCATGCTTCTTGACATTTCATAATGTGGTGCTCAGAGATTGGGACATCTGATGAAAAAATAAGTGGGCCTGGGGGGAAAGGAAGGGGACCTGACATTTAGGACTCAGGCCAACTTGGCAGTTCTGAGTGTTTGCTATTGGCCAGACTTCTTTCCACAGAAGGAATTTACCAAAAATAGGCATATTCAACAGGAAAACCACACTAGTACTGTTGAGAAGTCCCACCTTGGTTGCTCTGAGCCAAGGCCCATCCTGGTTCAAAGATCCAGCAGGATCAGAAAGGCCATCCAAGATCAGCTTGTTCATTTTCCTGTGCCCTTTCTCTGAGGCCCCTGGATTACTGATTCACGAAGAACTTTGCCTAGTTTCTTAATGTGGCTATTGCTTCTTTCCTGGTTCTTATCTCTGAACTCCCTATGCTCATCTTTACATTTCTTGGTCCCAACTTCTAGGCTCCTGGCCCTACTCCCATTGTCCAAAGAGTGGTTGGTTATACTTGTAGTCCAGAGCCTTATTCTGGAACTGACCTGGAGACCCTAATCAATGCTCAGAGCAAGATTCTTGGTAGCCACCTTTTCTCCAGTCCTCTGTACTTCTCCTTACCAAAAGCTGGGGATTCCTCCTCAGTGCAGCTTGATGGATAGTATTCCAGTTGCTACTGACTAACCTCTGTGCTAGAGCTTCTCTTTCTGTTGTGAAGATGCTCGACAAGTTCTCAAAAGAGCTTCTAGAAATAGTTGTGAGCTGGTAGCCAGATAATACTCATTCTGACAAACCTTGACACTTATCAGGGAAAGCACAATCTGCAAAAATGCAGCTGAGCAGGGTGTTTCTTCAGTGAACATATGTTGAGTATTGACCATGGCCAGGTACTTTGTGAGGTTCTGGAAGAGAGAAATGAATCCATCACAGTACCTTCCCTTAAGAGTTCAACATATAGTGAAGTTCAGTCCATTTATCCATCCTTGCTTGCATTCATCTTTCCACATGTCTATCCCTCTCTCTATCTTTTCATCCACTTATCTATTTGCCAAATGTGTGTTGAGCATTTCTCCAAGGGCTTACAATTTCAATAAGGATATAAACAAGCACAAGTGAAACAAAGTCTGAAGAGTGCTGCTTAAAAGAACTCACTCCCACTCCCATCATCAGATTTTCCCATAGCATCTTTTAGTGTTTCCTATAGCTTTGTCACACTACCTGGAATAGTATTAATCAACTTGATTATTTAAAATGTGCTCTCAAGTACTTAAATTTTAATGGAAAATGCATTTGAATACATATGTAAACAGGTCTGTTTTTTGTTGGGTTCACATTCAGACCCTTAAAAAGGTTTCATTTATATTATATAAGCTAAATTTAATGTGTATTAAGGTATATTTTTGAAGATATAACATGTTACTCTTCATTTTCAAATAATTATGATTGTTAAGTTATAGGAATATTGGCATATTTATTTCTTTCCAATAGAAACACTTTGTCAAACCAGGTAAGACACAATTCACTCATTATTTCACTGAACAATTAATTTTATACTCTGTGCCTCCTATTTGTCAACAGTTATTAAAATTTACTTTCAAGAATTAAAAAAAAAAAAAAATCTACTGTCTATTGTCCATCTCCCCTTCTGGAATGTAAGGTCCACAAGATAAATCATTTTATCTCTCTTGTTCACTGCTGAGTCTTCAGAATAGTGCCTGACACACGATAGGGATGTATTTATTAAATAACTACATAAATATTTGGTAAACAAATGTTTGTTAAGTAAATACATGAACAAAAAGATAAGTTGCAGTAAAGTATGCGGTGACTCAGACTTATAAAGAAGCCTTATATATCTGCTACTAAATAGCTAAACATTATTAGTAGAGCTACTAGCTTCCCCGTTCTTTGTTTTTAAACCCTGAAATAATGAACACCAGAAAACTCTTATTTTGTTACTTTTTCAATTGATGTTTATTGAGCACTCAGTTAATACAAGGCACCCTAATAAGACATTAGGGATACAACAGAGAGAAAGATGGGCATGGACATTTACGGTTTAGTAAGGAGACCAAAATTAACAATTATTTATATTACAAGGGTGAAAATGCTCTAAAGTAAAATGAGTGTGTTACAAGAGAATAACAGAGATTCCTAACTCAGCTGTGTGCTTGTGGGGGGGGGGTTAGAGGAATTCCCTGAGGGAGACAGCTGAAGGATGAGCAGGAGTTAGCAGGTGAAAGGGGAAACAGGTGAGGAAGAGCATGCCAGTAGAGAACATCATATATAAAGAGACCTTGAGGCTGGAAGGTATTTTGTGCACTTACAGAATTGAAATAAAGCCAGTCTGCTGGAATATAAAGAGAAAAGATTTGGGGGTGGTCCCAAATGAGGTTGGAGAGGTAGGCTGGGCGCAATAACGCAAACTTCACGGGTCACATTATCCTAAGAATGGAAAGCCATTACAAAGTTTATGCAGGGGAGCCACATATCAGAACTAGGTTTTAGCTCCTGTGGGCTTCTGAGTTGAGAAAGGATGCTAGAGGAACCAGTAAGAAAAGCTCAAAGGCCATTATAGTAGTCAAGAGGTAAGGCGGCAGAGGCTGGGCCTCGCATGAGAGGAGTGGAAAAGAAGAGAAAAGACTGGACTCAAGAAATATGTAGGACATAGAATTTGTAGGACTTGATGTTGGACTGGAATGATTCTCAAGTAGGTAAAATGCAATCATGATAAGGAGGGCATAGAACCTTCTGGAAGGGACTTGGAACTCCTTGTCACCTAATAGCAGTGTCCTATGTAGGATCTCTCTTCCTTCCTCCCACTCTTTACTCCTCCTCCTATCCCTTTCCTTCCTCCTCCTCCTCTTTGTTCTTCTTTCCCTTCTTCTTCCTCTTCTCTCTCCCTCCTGCTCTCCCTCTAGTTTACATCATTTTACCTTATTTTTCTCATATATTAAATAAGGAAAGTTCTGGGATAGGTTCAGTGAGGACAAAAAATAAAAAAGGATTCCTGAACCCTGGAAGTATAACCCAACTGAAATACTCCTAAAAGGGAGGTGCAGCAGCAGCAGTCTCTCAAAACTGTCTGGTTGCTATTCCCAGGATGAGCAGCGCCTGGGTGGGGAAGTAATTTGCAGCAATATCATGACTTACCCCATGCGACCCTATTTCCCCACTTCTGGTTTACTTTAGATATTCCAAGAAGCAGAGGTTCTCATTACATTCATAATGGAGATGCATTATAGTCAAAAATGAAAGCCCAATAGGACTGTGAACATGGACTTCTCTGGCTACTGGCATGTCCCCAGAGAGTCATCACATATCCAATCTGAGAGCAGTGGTTCCCAAGCCTGAGCACACGGCAGAATCACCAGGTTAGCTGCAATGGTTAAGTTCATATGTCAACTTGGCTAGGTTATGGTGCCCAATTGTTTGGTTTAACAACCACTGGCCTGATAGTTACTGTGAGGATATTTTGTGGATTTAAATAATTAGCCAGTTGATTGCATCTATGGCTGATCACATCTACAATCAACAAAGGAGATTGTCTTTAGCCATGAGAGGTCTCACCCATTCAGATGAAGGACTTAAAGGGAGAAGTGATGATTTCAGCAGTCATAGGGAAGACTTTCTATCTCTACTTTAGCCAGCCAGCTTCAACTAGGGAATTCTTTGAAACCTCCATCTGAGTTCTCAACCTGCAGCCTGCCCTGTAGAATTCAAACTTGCCAATCCCCATGGTTGTGTCAACCAATTCCTATAATAAATCTCATCATATTTACATATATATCCTGATATATCCTGTTAGTTGTATATCTCTGGAGAACCCTGACTAATACAGGAGCTTTAAAAATATTCAGGTTATTAGGCTCAACTTCTCTAGGGATGGAGCTCATGAATCTGTAGTTATAACCTTCCCAGGGGTTTCTAAAGCAATTGGTCCATGGATTGGCTTTTGGGAACTACTGCCTTAGAGAACATCTAATCCAGCTCCCTAGCTTTCCACATTTGGAAACTGAGACCCAAGAAGGGTAAGAAGCTTGTTCAAATCCCACATGGTGTAAGTGGTAGAGCCAAGAATGGGCTTGAAGTCTTTTGATTTTCAGCAGTTGTGGTACTTAGTGGGAACACAGTCTTTGGAGTCATATTCTAACCCAGCTTGGTATTTTATACTCAATGGTTCCCACGCCTGGATAATTATTTTAAACTCTTACCTGTAAAATGGGTGATTAGTGGGAAACATGAAATTATGCATGTGAAAATGCTTATTGCTTTGCCTGACGCTTGATAATTGCTTCTAAATGAATGCTCTTATTACTGTATTTCATTGAATTTAAGAAACCACTGACTCTAAGATGCACCCTTACTTTATATGCCTTTAAGAAAGACAAAACATTGCCAAATAACCTATGACTCACTATTTGCTTGTATCCAGATTTCAGAGATGTTAAAATGTGAAAAAATGGGAAATATGGTATTCCAGTTCTCTTTCCACAACCCTTTGAAGATTCTTACGTTACTGAATTAAATACTTGAACAGTAAATGGAAAGGTCCTGAGGAAGAATTATACGTAATGTGTTTGAAGGACAGCAATGAGTCTAGTTTGGCTGAAATGGAGAGAGTGAGGTGGAGATGAAGACAATGACAAAGGGAGAGCAAAGTTCTCCTTTCTTAGTAGCTGGCCTTTTGTCCCCAGTGCCAATGCAAGTGCTCTGGTAAACTGAACCGGGGCACGTAGCCCAGGTTGAAGGTCTCCAGAAGCCACTCCTTGCTCATTAAGTTAATGGTGCTGAGGAAGAAAACACCCAGAAATATGTGGGAAAAGCATTAAGGAGCAGATCTTGACAGAGCAGATCTTGAGGCAGCTGTGGCTTTAGCTGCATGGTAGGTTGAAGCCGAAGGCAGGGTCATGCCCTGTGTGAGATATTTTTTGTTTTCAAAATGTACATTGACCGCATTCATCGATAGTTTTGGCTCCATCCTGGTTTAATATTTCCTCATCCTCACTCCTCCCTTCAACTTCATATCCAAGAGAGTTTGAAATTTGACATTTCATCCCTAATGGTTCAGAGTTGCACCAAAGTTTCAAGCACAGTTGTTATCTGAGGAACCTATTACCTCAGATGGAGAAATTATGCACTTGATATAAATAGGCAAAATGATACTGAATCCCCATGTTCATAGCTTGACCCAGATCTGACTTGGAAAACTAAACATAGAAGTATTCCAGTCAGGTATATAGCCATGTTTCTTGCCAAAGCTGCCTGCATATGGCTTTGATTAATCATACTGTTTCTGGAACTATATTAGCTGGTGTTTGGCGCAGGGCTTTCTTCCCCTTTCCTAAAGCAGAAGGGAGCAGACCCTTTTCTAGGGTGAGACAGGAATTCCAGAGCTTTAGTTGGTATGATACATGCAGGAAGGTCCTCTTGACTTTAGATCATTGTGGTAGCTGTGGATAGCCTCATTTTCCATACTCATGATGTTCACTAAGGACAGCAGTTCTGCTGTTTCTGTGCCAAGCATGGGCACTATGCTCATGTGAAATCTTTTCCCTTTGAGGTTTTGCTTGCAGGAAAGTGGGCTCGGTACCTGTTAGTACTACAATTTGCTTACCTCTGTCCCGTTCCAAGCCTAGGGGAGTTTCTTCTTTCTCCTTGCCACCTTTTACTCTACCCTCCAGTCTCTTAAGAGCAGACTTTCCAGGAAGCTGTATCTTCGAGCAGTTTCTTTAAATATAAACCTCCCATGGGATGAAGGAATATGAAGTCCTGGCTACCTGCTTGGAAAAATGGAGGGGAATATACAGTGAAAGAACACAATTCAGTATCTCAATACTTTAACCTGCCCCAGAGGTTACTTTAAAAAAAAAATTTGTTGAAGTATATCATTCGCACATGAACATACATAAACAATAAATATATAATAAAAGTTGTGAACTTACAAAACAAACATGCATAACATCATACAGGGCTCCTGTACATCACTCCCCCCCACCGCCAACACCTTGCATTGTTATGAAATATTTTTTACAAGCTATGAAAGAGCATCGTTAAAATATTACTACTAACTATAGCCCATATCTCACATTTGGTGTATTTCTCCCCCAACCCATCTGATCATTAACACCCTGTATTAGTATTATATAGGTGTTATGGCTCATGACAGAACATTCTCATATTTGTCCTGTTAACCACAGTCCGTCTTCCACCACTGGATTCTTGGTGTTATATAGTCCCATGCTTTGTTCAACCCATTCAAACTGTATACTCAGGGACTCTCATTTTCATCACAGAGCTAGAGGTTACTTTTTTAAAAACAGCTTCACTGAGGTATAATCGACACACTTAAAGTATACAATTTGATAAGTTTTGGCACACGTGTAAACCCATGAAATCATCATCATAATCAAGATGATGAACTTATCCATCACCACCAAAAGTTTCTTTGTTCCCTTTTGCACCTCCTCCCACCCACACTTCCTCCCCCAGGGAACCACTGACTTGCTGTCTGTCACTAGAGATTAATTCATTTTCTAGGATTATATAGAAATGGAATCATATGGTATGTGCTCTTTTTGCCTGACTTTTTTTCATTCAGCATAATCATTTTGAAATTCATCTTTGTTGTAGCATGCATCAATAGTTCCTTCCCTTTACTGCTGAATAGAAGGGCCAGGACTAGGGTGAGGCAAGTGAGGTACCTAGGACACAGAAGTAAAGAGAAACTCACTCTAAGAGTTGTGCAAAGGCAAGGCTGGCTCTTCCATGAGTCTGAGAGGGAGTACATCCTAGGCCCCTCACTTGACTTATCTTCATACAAAAACTTATTCATGAATGTTCATAGCAGCTTTATTTGTAATAGGTAACCAAACGTAGGAAACAACCCAAATGTCCATCAACATTTGCATAAACAAATTCTGATATGTCCATACAATGGAAAGCTACTCAACAGGGCTGGGAATAGAGCCAGTCAAGTGAGGAGCCTAGGATGCAAAATATAAGGAGGCACCCCCTCTCAGGCTCATGGAAGTGCCAGCACTGCCTTTGCATCTGAATATGCTGGTGACTTCACTCTGATGGTCAATTTCTCTTTCTTGCCTGGTGGTTTTGTTTCAAGGGTCTTCTTTGATTTTTGGTTCAGCTTATTCTAAGTCTTTAAAATTGCCCAGCTTAAGTTATCAAAATAAGCTCAGGGATTCACTAATGGGGTGTGGATCTGCCCCCAGGACTTTGGGACAAAAAAGACCTAAGCAGTTTTTCTCTTTGCAGTTTCTGAGCTGACCAGCAGATGGCGTATGTTGGTGAATCTTTCCATAAAGGTGACTCTATCAACCTCCACTTGCCTGTGATTCTGGTCTGGTCAGAGCTGAGACTCAAAGCAGACTCTTCTAGCCAAACTCACTGAAGAGAAACCACTGCACGCTCCCTCTTCTCAAGGAGGAAGATGTCTGTTCCCCTCTTGTTGGCTACAGTGTACCATAGGTTTTATCCAGGCTATTTGCCTTGAGGTTGGGGGATGGGTGCCATTCCCAGCTGTGGTGGCTAGTATCTCACAATTTTCATTTTGGCTTCTTTATCTCTCTGTCACTTGCCCTCCTGGAAGGTGTGCAACACTCTCCTGTACTGCAGAGCCCCAAAGCAGGTCCCTCAGACAGCCTTTTGCCCTTCCGCCATTGTTTTTGTGAGAGAGTTGAGACCTGCCAATCTATTCCAATGCCATCTTCCTGGAAGTCCCCCACTTTTTCCATCCACCCAGAAGTGTATAGAGTTCCAGTTCCTCCACAGCCTCACCAGCAATTGGTATGGATAGTCTTTTAAATTTTAGCTGTTCGAATAGGCATGTGTTGTTACCTCCTTGTGGTTCTGATTTTATTTTTCTAATGACTAGTAACTAATGATATGAGCATCTTTTTATCTGCTTATTTGCTATTTATATATCTTCTTTGGTAATGTCCATTTAAATATTTTGCCCATTTTAGTGGGCTGTTTATTTTCTTACTATTGAGTTTTGAGAGTTCTTTATATATTCTGGAATCAAGTCCTTATAAGATATATTTATTGCAAATGCTTTCTCCCAGTCTGTTACTTGTCTTTTCATTCTATTAGCAGTGTCTTTTGAAGAGAAGTTTTTAATTTTGATGAAACCCAATTTATCAATTTG
The DNA here is from genome assembly GCA_026826555.1 of Tolypeutes matacus. Taxonomy (NCBI): domain Eukaryota; kingdom Metazoa; phylum Chordata; class Mammalia; order Cingulata; family Chlamyphoridae; genus Tolypeutes; species Tolypeutes matacus. The sequence goes on from JAKSZT010054304.1 coordinate 1,315,530, forward strand.
ATTTTGTATGCATCATGCTTTTGGTATAATATCTAAATTCTTACCTAATTGTGGGCCACAATGATTTTTTTCCTATATTTTCTTCTAAAACATTTACAATTTCTGCATTAAGTTTATGATCATTTTGAGTTAATTTTTGTATATGATTTGAGGTATGGGTCAAGGTTCATATATTGTGAATATGAATATCTGGTGGTTCCAGCACCATTTGTTAAAAAGACTTGTTTCTCCAAAGAATTGCTTGTGCATCTTAGTAGAAAATCACTTGTTCATATATGTGCTATTCTATTTCTGGACTCTTTTCTGTTTCATTGATCTGTTTAACTATCTTTATACCAATGCCACATATCTTGATTACTATAATTTCATAACTCTTAAAATTTGATATTAGTTCTCCTACCTTGATCTTTCTCAAAGTTTTTTTGTTTATTTCATGTTCATTTCCATGTTCATTTTTGTATCATTTTGAATCATTAGAAAGTACTACAAAAAACCTGCTGAGAGTTTTATTGGGTAGCATGGACATCTTAACAGTATTGAGTCTTTTGACACATGAACATGGTATATGTCACCATTTATTTAGCTCTTTCATTTCTCTCAGCAATATTATGTAGCTTTCAATATACAGATATTTCACATCTTTTGTCAGATTTATCCCTAACTTCTTATTGTTCAATGCTATTATAAAGAAATATAATTGGCTTTTGTATATTGTTCTTTGGTCCTCAAACCCTATTAAGCTCATTTATTAGTTCTAGTATTTGCTTTTTTTATAGAGTACATCTACAATTACAGACAGTTTTATTTCTTCCTTTACAATTTGGATGACTTTTTTTCTTTTTCTTGCATTATCATCCTGTCTAGAAACTCCAGAATAATGGTGAATAGACCTGCTGAGAGCAAGTATCCTTGTCTTGTTCCTGATCTTAAGAATAAAGCATATCCTGTGAACTCTACCTGCTTGGCCTCTCTGCACCCTTATCTTTATCTTTTCAACTCTGGGAGTCTGCCAGGCTCTGCCTGAATCACCATCATTGTGCTACAGCCTGGACACTCTTCTCAAGCAGTAAGCTGGTGCAGTTGTAGGGCTCATCTTTGTTTTCTGTGTTTTGGGAATGGCTGTCCTTCATTACTTAATGTTCACTATCTTGAAACAAATTAATTTTTTTCTTATATTTTGTTCATCCTTATACTGATTTCACACAAGAGGGTGAATCTAGTCCTTATTACTCATCTTGGTTGGAACTGGAAGTCCATCCCCAGAGGTTATTGTTTCTAGCCCGGCACCAGGACATGTTGCTAAATAAGGCCAAAGTTGTGTGATTAATCCCTTTATAGGAGACTTTGTTTTGTAGTTTCATGAAATCAGCTGCCTAGAAAGAAGGTATGGATCATAAGGGTGACCTGATGAGTATGAGGAGACTCACCACTGTTATAAAATTAGTTAGATATATACACATCTGCTGATGGTTCATAGAATGGTATACCTCTGTTTTTATCAAATACAAAGGATAAATTAGCACATTACATTCTATTACATATTTGTCAGAGTTTGGACAAAAATATAGGTTTGGCTGAGGTTCAGGGCTTGGAGGCCTAAATGGTAATAAGTTTGGAAGCAGGGATAAGAAGAAAAGTCTGGTAAAGTCAAGAAGGTCAAACTGGGGTCATAAAGAGACTGAGGAAGATCCAACTCCTTTTCCCTGTGCAATAATCAGTGACATTCTTCCTGGTTGGCTCTGGAAATAAAAATAAAAGCATTCCCTCTCTTTTCTCTTTGATTTCTCTTGGTCTAGCTATATGCCGCTACCCTCTGGGCATGTCAGGAGGCCACATTCCAGATGAGGACATCACAGCTTCCAGTCAGTGGTCAGAGTCTACAGCTGCCAAATATGGAAGGTGAGAATGGCTATCTCAAGAAAGTCCTGAGCTCTGAATTAGATTTCCTGGACACCAAGTCCTGACTAAAGGGTTGGGAAGAAGGGCTGGTCCTTAGGAGCTGGTGGGAATGTGGGAAGCGCATCATTGGGCCTGTCCTGCTCTGTATGTTTTTAGGGAAAGAATTTAGGGCTTGGCAGCAAGTGCTGACCTGACAAATCCCTCCCAATCACAGAGGCCTGAGCAAATGGGTTCATTGATATGGAATGAATTTGCTTTACTTGGCCAGGAGATGGACCAGAGTCACAGAAATGGGGACAGGTTATGTTCTCATTATGTGCAGGTTATTTTAGCCACAGGGAGTCAGAAGACCCAGTGATCTTGTTGGTGTGTGTCTGTAAAGTGTCACTCATGGTGCAAAGCATCAAAGGCTTGACCAGACATTGAGGACTCCAACAAGCTCTTCCCCACTCTCAAGGATATCTCACATAGAAGGGCCATCCTTACCCATAAACAGAGTGGGCTGAGTTTCTTGGGTTGAATATCAGGGATTCCCTAAATTAATAAATTCCTTATTCAAAAACTGCTCTGCTGGTTGGGGTCTAATCCTCCTCATGGAATCTAATTCTTTTGGCATAAAGTATTGATTTCTGTTAAAATAGAATCAACCCTAGGAAAGTCAATCCTGTCAAACCTTCTCCATAATTTCTATCTTAGAATATGAAAGATTAGAGTGGTGATTGGTGGGTTGATATGGGAGCAACTATTGAGGTATAGCATCTATGAGTGAAGTGACAATTCCAGGGAAGAGAAAAAGTGGTAAGAGTTTCCCCAAATAAACCTTATACTGATTTCACAATTTTTCTTGGTGGTAGCTCAGCCTGGAGGGAATAAAATGAAACCAGATTAATTACCACTCCCCTAACATGCTCTTAACCCTCACTCATACCATGAGTGTCCACGGATTTTTGCTCTGCTGCCATGCCCATCCTACTGGTTAAAATTCCACTGCATTCCTTAAGCCCCACCAGAGATCCTACTATTCCTCCCTCTCACTCCCAGTGGCTACATAACTTGGCATCCAAGAAAGGAATAGCTAGCTCGTAAAACTGAGGTTGGAAATGAGAGGAGAGATGGTGAAATGATTTGGTGGGGAAGCAGAGGGTAAAAAGGGTTTCATTTCCTTTGAGGTCTCTAAATCAAGGTGGGATATAAAGGCTACATGTGATCCAAAGATTGCTAGCTCCCTGGTGGTGACTGTCTTCATAGTACCCCAGGGAGAAAGAACTGACCACAAGTGGGTACTGTGGTAGTAGTCAGACTGGTGGGGAGAACCCAAAGAGTCAACTGGACTGGGCTCCCAGCCTGCTATCGCCCCTTAGGACAGGGCAGCTATTTGCTCTGGCTTTGTAAACAACCCTGTGGTTTTGTGGTTCCTCCTTTTCTCCCCTGCCCTCACTCCTCAAGGCTGGACTCAGAAGAAGGGGATGGAGCCTGGTGCCCTGAGATTCCAGTGGAACCCGATGACCTAAAGGAGTTTCTGCAAATTGACTTGCACACCCTGCATTTTATCACTCTTGTGGGAACCCAGGGACGCCACGCAGGGGGTCATGGCATTGAATTTGCGCCCATGTACAAGATCAATTACAGTCGGGATGGCACACGCTGGATCTCTTGGAGGAATCGGCATGGGAAGCAGGTAGGAAGAAGTGACGTTCAGACCCTGATTCATACAAGCCCATATACTGACAGGCTAGAAGAGGAACTGCACAGGATGTCTGTGTAGATGTGTGTGCCTGCAGGCTTGGCATGCCCTTGTAAATGAATGACTGAGGGTGAGGGAGGGTGGAGAACAGTGGAGGGAGAGAGAGGAACATCAATACAGTTGGGAAAGCTGAGTAAATACTTTTTGCTCTTTGAATTAAAAGGCCATCAAAAGCATAATAATTTAGGGAATGAAGAAAGTTCAGCATGACTTCATAGCATCTGCTCACTTTTTCTCTTCTGTCTCCTCAGGTTCTGGATGGAAATAGTAACCCTTATGACATTTTTCTAAAAGACTTGGAACCACCAATTGTGGCCAGATTTGTCCGCTTCATTCCAGTCACTGACCACTCCATGAATGTGTGCATGAGGGTGGAGCTTTATGGCTGTGTCTGGCTAGGTAGGTTTCTAGCAGAGAGAGCTTGTAGACATCATTAAAAATCTCCACCCTGGTAAATGAAGACAATCAAGTAAAAAGGCATGGGTTTAGTAACCCCTAGAGTGAAATGATTCCCTCTTAGAGTAAAGAAAGGAGCATTGTTCAGCCACCCAGAGCTTGGTGCCCGACACCTTGAATAATGCATTCAGAGCCACTCTGCTGACTCCTGGTCACAGGGATCCCTGTGTACCCAGATTGAGCTCTGGGTGGACATGCAGTATAAATTTGCACTCTTGAAGCCTTAGGTAGCACCTTGGGGTGGCTGATCTGAGCTGTGGGGGCATCGCCTTCCCAAAGGTACTGACACAGTTGTTTCCTTTGGCAGATGGTTTGGTGTCCTACAATGCTCCAGCTGGACAGCAGTTTGTACTTCCTGGAGGCTCCATCATTTATCTGAATGATTCTGTCTATGATGGAGCTGTTGGATACAGGTAAAATCTGGGAAACTTTGATCATCAGAATGGGTAGATGGCCCCTAGGAGAGAATAATAATTTGTCACGGCTTAAGGTCAATAATCAATCAACCAACCAACCAACCAACCAATTTAGCCCTGTTACTAGACATTGTGGGAGGATTTAGATGTAGTTAAATATATGGTCTTCACTGCCAAGGAATTTAGAGCCTAGTTTGGGAAGACCAGTTAGCCACACACACAAAAAAAACACCATAAATTACACAAAGCTAGGGGTAAACTTTATGGCATAACTCTAAGTATGGTAGCCATATTTTTTGACCCTCAAAACAGGACATATGGTTTGACACAAAAATTGGCCTACTGATGGGGACAAAGTGCCAGAAGAATTGAAGTAATAAGAATAAGTATAATTAATAAATTGGACAGATCAAGAAATTATGGAATACTATACACCATCAACATAAACGCATTAAAAATTGTCACTAGAAGGAGACTAGTAAGGCTTACAATGGACAAGGAAAGTTTCTAGGATGAGATGAGAATTGGAGCAGAGGAAAGATTGGAAGGTAGAAAGGAGTAGAAGAAAGGAAGCAGGGCTGATGACAAGAATGGCCTGACTATAGCAGAGGTTGGAGGGAGCTGGGGGCAGAAAGAACTGATGATTAAGACTGAACTGGATGCATAGGGGCCATGGTAGAGAATTATGATTAGATGCAGTAGGAATTTGGGGCTGGATAACAAATGTTGCGATCATCCCACTTTATGCCAAGCCTTACCATTCTTCTTCTAGTGCACCCCACACTTTTTTCTCTTAGCTTGGTGTTTATCTGCAAAAAGCCTGGGAGACAGGTCATACCACAGGGAAGTACCGACGAGATGACAGAGGTTGCTAATGGCTGAAAGAGGGAGAGATTAGTGACTCTCAGGAAAGGGAGTGTGGAATAAAGCACTTCCATTGGCTTAGGGTTGGACAACAAAACACTGCTCCCCAGCTATGGCCATTCCTTGGTCAAAGACTGACTCAGCCAGTCTTCTATTCCTATTCTCTTCCTTTCCATCTACTTACTCACTGTTCTTCTCCATTTGCTTAAACAATGATGTCTTGACATCATTTCACTCAGCCACACCCCTACCAGCATATACTCAAGGCACAGGAGAAATCAGAGATTAATTGAATTAAGTTTAGTTTAATAAATCAACTGTTATTATTTGCAAGGAATTTGGCTGGGCATGATAGTCATTAAAAAATAATGAAGTATTTAATCTACTTTTAAGGTGCTCAGAGTTGGGAATATGGGATAAAATAGGATATACATTACTATGATACAAGGATAGCAGTAAGAGCTAGTCTATGAGTCCCCTGGAGTTCAAAGGAGAGGGTTAACTATAGTAGGAAAGCACGTGGGAGCATTGGGAGTGAGAACACCTAGATTCATTTTATAGGGAACTGAAGGTAATAATAATTACTACTTCTATTTGCAATAAGGCTTAAGTGATAAAAAATGTGTAAGAATATTTTGTAAAAGAAAAGTGCCATACACGTGTAAGTTATCTGATTGTGGGGCCAGGAAAAAGATGATGGCATAGGTGAAATCTGAAATGGGCCCCAAAGGATGGATAGAATTTTCACACATAGAAAATATTGAAATGGCATGGTAAGCAAAGGAAATAGCATAAGGGAAAAAAATCAAGCTTGTAAAGTTTAGGGGAATGTCCAGGAAACAACAATGGCTTAATGAAACATGGGCCATATTTGTGTAGCAAAGTAGTAGATGAGAAGCCTAACCAGGCAGATTATGTCATATTTCGGAGGAACTTGAATGTCAGGGACAGGAGTATTCTTCCTTCTTCTTCCTGATCTCCATCTCCTCCTCCAACATCATCATCATCATCATCATCATCACCATCATTATCAGGAAACTCTGAAGATTTTTAAAGCTGGGGAAAGTCATTATTGGAGCTGTGCTTTAGACTGATTAATCAAGCAGCATGAGAAGTTCAGATCTAAGTGGAGAGAAGAGGTGTGAGGGACATTTTCTTACATCAAATTCTGCCAGGTGAAAAGAATTAAGGACCAAGGCCATAATGGTGATTGTGGGAAGGGGACTAAAGGAAAGGCATTCATTGAGGGGACATTTGCAGTCTGGATATAGGAGACAAGATAGGAGGGTAAGAAAAAGAGTTGGATGAAGCATGCCAGTCTAAGTGGCTGAAACAATAGGTATGCCATTTATTCATCTGACAGATATATTTTTAGTGCCTACTAAAAAGGGCACTAGGCCCTTTTGGTGAATATGAAAGAGAAATAATAATTGACAGAAATGGGAAACTTAGGTGAAAGTCCTAGTTTAGCAAGGAAGATGATGGATTTAGTTTAGGATATATGTTTAAGGGACAGACAAGACAGCCAAATGGAGAAATTAGGCAGGTAACTGGGAATATGGCTCAGGATCCCAGAGAAAATAGCAAAAATAATTACAGAGATTTAGGCACAGTCAGCTTCCACTGACTAACAGGGGTAATGAGATACATGGTTTGGGTGTGGCTGAATGATGAGAGCCAAGCGAGTCGGGGGTATCAGAAAACAGTCAGAGTAGCAGAAATTACTTTTTAAAATGAAAGCATATGTATTAGTCAGCCAAAGGGGTGCTAATGTGAAATACCAAAAATGGGTCGGTCTTTATAAAGGGTATTTATTCGGGGTAGAAGTCCACAGATACCAGGCCATAAAGCGTTAGGTTTCTTCTCTCACCACAGTCCATTGCCACGTGTTAGGGCAAGACAGTTGCCAGCGTTTACCAGGGTTCAGGCTTCTGGGGTTCCTCCGGGCTTAGCTCCTGTTTCCTCCACAAGGTCAGCTGGCTCCTGTTTCCTCCACAAGGTCAGCTGTAGACGATCAGGCAAACGGCTTGCTTCTCTTCTCCTGGGGCCATCTTTCCAATATCAAAACTGCTTCTCAAAAGACTGCTTCAACTGTCCTTTGCCTTGCCTTTTATATTCAATTCCCCACCCACCAGGGCTCAATGCCCTAATCCTAACCTAATCATGCCCAGATTAACAGATCAGTTTACAAGCATGATTCAATTATATTTTTGGAATTCATAATTACATCAAATTCCCCAACGGTTACAGCATATATGAGTAATATATATATGTTTGTTATAATAATTCCAATTATTCTAAAGTATATAAACAGGGAATGTTTTCTTCCTTACCCCTTCCCTATTTGATTTAATTCTGATGAAGGAGAAACTGAATAAGCATTCTTTTTAATTTGTATTGCTTTTTCATAAGCCTTTCATAGGGATTTAGTTTTCTGGGGACAGAAGGAAAATATATTTATTTCAAGTAAACTTATGTTCTCCAAGCCTTCTGTTCTGTAGCGAGTAATAAAATATGTCAAAGCTTTGGAAGGGAGATTCAGGCTCTGGTCACTGTGGATAAGGCAGTCAAATACTAGAATTTGCCAAACATTTTTCAATGAAAAAATATATTTAAAAATGTGTCTGTAAGCTTGGCATAATCACTCCATCATTTTTTTGCAAATCACAAATTTTATATATTATTTGTTCTGACTGTAAACTTCAATGGACACGTACTACTGCTTGAGTGTGACTAGCACACACTATGCTTGGAAGAGTCCTGCCATACCTTCGAGAGGGGAGAGAGAAGCTCCATATAATGGATTCTTGCTCTTCCTGTCTAAACAAAGAAGGAAGGAGGCCCCTTCATGTTCTTTAACAGTCAAATTAATATAGATACACTTATACCTCTTGTGTCTAGCAGTCAGACTTTTGGCAAACCTGGCCTTTCAAAAAGACCTTCACACTCAGAAGTGGAAAAGACTGCCAAGCTAGAAAACAAGACTAAATCCAATACCTGAGACTCTCATGAAACCCATGTATTATATTTTACGACTTCACCGTTCTACAAATTTAATTAAAATGAAATATAAATATTTAAATTTGGCAGAGATAACTCTTTTTTTCCCTTTAGTTTGATACCAAATTGGGTTATTGGAGATGTGAGGTAGAAGTCATGAATGGCTTCTCTGAAGTTAACTGAACAATGACCATTAGATAGCCAAAAAAAAGTCAGAAAAATTTCTAGCAAGCTCTGGGTCCATTTATTTAGTGATGGGTCAAGTGCTGCCATCTATCGTAGTTTACATTCCATGCCTTCATTCATTCATCATTTATTCATTCATTCATTCATGTATTAGTTTATCAAATACATTTGATAATATTGAGTCATCATATAAAGACAGTTATATTCAATATATAAGAATATGCAAGGATATAATAGATTACATAAAGCTTTTCATACAAAATGATCAAAAATTGCTGAAAAGTTTTGCTACTAAAAGGGTAAGCATCAAATATTTTATAAAATTCATTTATGTGTAATTTTTAGTTTTCCATGATTCAGGATAGATAAATCAATATTATAATGCTTGATTTTTTATAATTCTTCAATTCCCAAGATAATCACCTCCAATAACACCCGGGGTGAGGAATCTAGGTGAAAGCTCTTCCATGAATGTGTGATTAACTCCAGGTTCCTCTCTGCCTTTTCCTTCTCCTCTCCTGGCCTGAGCAGCATGACTGAAGGGCTGGGCCAGCTGACAGACGGGGTGTCTGGCCTGGATGATTTCACCCAGACCCATGAGTACCACGTGTGGCCCGGTTATGACTACGTGGGCTGGCGGAACGAGAGTGCCACCAATGGCTACATTGAGATCATGTTTGAATTTGACCGCATCAGGAATTTCACTACCATGAAGGTCAGTGGAGTCAGTTGTGGTGGAACTTCTTCAAGGAAGCCAAAACCATAGTGAGAAAAGACATCTGCTAAGGCCAGCAGAACTAGATTCAAATACCTACGTAGCCACCAACTAGCTATATGCACAAGCCACTTTATCTCTTTGGGTGTGTTTCTTCATTTATCGATAAGGAGGTTAGACTATTTCAGTGATTCTCAATGGTTCGTTTTGTTTGTTTGTTTGTTTTACCAACACCAGAGCTGACTTACCCATTAGGCACAATAGTAGTGTCTAGGGCCCACCATACTTTTGGGGCCCATGAGAATGTTTTAACTTCTTATAAAATCAGAAGAAAAAAAATTAACTTTTAAGTTAATAGATTTTATATATATATATATATATACATATATATATATATTTTTTTTTTACCAAGGCAGTTGTAAAATATAATTTTTAATATTTTTGTATGAGGGGAAGAATATATAAAGACAAAATTTCCTAGGGCCCATGAAAGTCATAATACTGCCCTGCCCTCAACACGAGGGAGATGGCACACTCTTATCAGTAATGGCGGCTCATGGCAGCTCTGATTCTCAGTGGAGGGGGAGAGATGCTTTGTATTTGGAACCACTTCCCACCCCTGGTGTGTGTTCTCTGCCCTCCCCCACTGAGAAATCATAATATAAGATTCCACACTCTTCTGTTCCCAGAGCTCTTTATTTCCTTATCTATGGAAGGAGCACATTTATTGTTACTTATCTGTGTATGTGTAGGACTCTCTTACTAGACCTCAAGCTTCTCCTAGGTAGTGACTCTTTTATAATCTCCTTTATTAACTGCTCTAGTGTTTTATAAATATCTCTGCCACCTTGGGGAGAAGGAGGAGAAGATATGGTGGACAAGATTGGGGTACTGGCAAATAGTACTTCCCTATCTAGACACAGAAACTCAGAGGAGAGAATGGGGCCAGGTGGGAAAAATTGCTGTTACTCCAGGCTTGAGCCAATATCTGGATTCTAGACATAGACCTCAGAACCAGGGTTTTGGTCTGACTTCTTCATGCGATCTGGATGACTCTTTACCGAGTCAGAAGATTTGCTTATTCAATGGGTGAGACTCAAGGGAGTGGCACTTTTTAATCCAAGCCTTCCATAAATCCTAAAGTATAAATTAGGTATTTTTTTGTTTGTTTGTTATGTTTTTGCTTAAGTACCATCTCCCAAACACCTGTATTAAAATGCAAGCATTTTATATGGGGAAATGTAAAACATTAAAAAAGTAATGTGTAATGCAATAGCAGACATTATTTTATCAATTATTATCACAGAGCAGGTGAGAGGAAGTGGCAACTGGAATAGGTTAATTTTGTTGAGTAGTTGGATAGAAGCAGAAGGTAGACACTGGGCATGTAAATTTAGACACCTGAGAAGAGCTGGGGAGGAGAATTAAAGCCTGATTTCCATTTTCTCCAAGGCAGGTCCTCAGGGAAAACCTGCCCTTGTTGTAAGGGTTGAGGGTATCTCTATTAATAAAACAGTGAGTTTCCTAGTACCCAGCTCAAATAATTGGTTTCGTCTTCCCTTACCCAATCTCAAGTGCATTTCACAGAGAAAGACATGGAAGAGAAGAAAAGTCTGTGCATAAAATGACCACACTGGATGTTAAAGCTGAATTCTAAGTTTGAGGAAAACCAGCGACTTTTGGGTAGAAAGGAAAGTCCTTTTGCTGATGTAAGAAAGACCGCAGGGCATTGGGCCGCAGGAGGGCGGAGTGAGTTTGGTTGCACCAAGCCGTCCCGAGGCGCCAAGCCACATGGCTTTGGATTTAGAGAGCAGGATGTTGGGTTTTCGAGCAGGATCCTTTGTGTAGTGCTAGACGAGAGAGCGAATTCAAAATGGGTGATGCTGAGAAGGGCAAGAAGATTTTTGTTCAGAAGAGTGCCCAGTGCAAGGAGGCAAGCAAGGGCTGGGCCAAATCTGCATGGTCTCTTTGGGCAGAAGGCGCTTCAGGCGCCTGGATTCTCTTACACAGATGCCGATAAGAACAAAGGCATCCCTTGGGGAGAGGAGACACTGCTGGAGTATTTGGAGATTCCAAAGAAGTACAAGCCTGGAACAAAGATGATCTTTGCTGGCAAAAAGGGCAGACTTGATAGCTTATCTCAGAAAAGCTACTAATAAGTAATAGTTGGGCACTGCGTTATTTATTACAAAACAGAAATGTCTCGTGACTTTTTTACATGTACCATATTTAAACTGATCTCATGCACCAGAATTCAGATCATGAATGACTGATAGGATATTTTTGTTGGACAGTCCTGAGTTAAATAAGGTTGGCTTGCAATTAAATGAATATGACCAAGCTTTTTGAATTTTGATAGTAAACCTGGTTCAGCAAGTGCTATCACTGTTTCCCCTCCTAAAGATGTAATTGGACTCGAAGCTAAATTGAATTTGTAGTGTTCAACTTTTCATAAAGATGGTGCATGCCAACTCACAACCTATAGGAGACTGGTTTTATATTTAGATTTATGTAACTGGTTTTATGAATATATTTAAATACTAGGGAAATCCCTTTACTGTCTCATAGAGCAAGACTCACCTGTGTTTCAACTGGTGTTCCTCAGCCTGTTTAAAGGCAGGTGCTGAAAATAAGGTAGCTATGTCCATTTTCATTTTATCTCTTTGGTCTTAACTGTGTCAATCTAATTAAAATTTCCTGTCTCTGAAAAAAAAAGAGAGAGAAGGAAGGAAGGAAGGGAGGGAGGAAGGAAGGAACGGAGCAAGGGAAGGAGGGAGGGAGGGAGGAAGGAAAAGTAGGAAAGACCTCAGGAGCTGATGTGGTTCCCATGTAAGTCTTACTGGTTTATTGAGAAGCATGCGGGGACTCCAATGTAAGTCTCAAGAAAGAGAGAGAACAAGTGAATATGACTTCACACGTAGACCCTGGTTATCAGTTCTTTATCCTCATTAGTAGTTGAGTACAAAATATTAATGGCCCACTAATTGGTAGCTCTGCCTTTATTTATACTCAGTCCTCAGTTTCGATATTTGTGTCTTAAACTCATTCATCCTTTTATCTATCTATCTTTGCTATTAATTTATCAACAATATTTGGAGCAAACATAGCACTACACTAGGTTCTGGGGGTATAGAGATGAATAAAATATGGTCCCTACCTTGGGACAATTTTCAGTTCAATAGGAAGGCACTCTTTATTTGCAAAAGGAGGTACACTTGTGTGTAACACATTATTCTTCACAATTTTGGGGGGAGCAGAGAATAAGCATAGTAATAAAAATGTGCTTCAAAAGAAAATTTATTTGTATTTCTGAAAAAATATATATTTCTATATGCACCTATGAGCATGTGTGTCAATTCACCTGTATTGGGAGATTTTCTAGTCCCACAAATAATAAAATGTATTTTAATCTCTCCATAAAGTTATAATATTTAGTCAATATGCATTGGTCTTGCTGAGTCTGCAGCAGCTCCTGTTTAATCAGTTTATCACAGATCAAAATTATTCAGAACCATATTCTGCAATGAGAAGCTGCCAAAAACTTCTAAGGAGCTGATTCACGGCCAGCTCTTTTCAGGCCAAACAGATTTCCAGTATATTTTAAATTTATTGAGACAAATAAAAAGTAAAAGATGACTTTTGGACACTGATGTTTTCTAGATAGTAGTTTTTGCCTTGTAGTCAAGTTACTGCCCATTTTTTCCCCTGAAGTATAAACTATAAAGGCATACTAATGCATTTTTAAAATGTATTTATTAAGTAAATATGTAAGGCCACATGGGAATGAAATCCTATGCTATTTATTTGCATTCCAAGAGAATTCCCAAAACATCTGTGGGAAAGATTATTATCTACCCCACAGGCCACTTAGCCCACACTTTGCAGATTTCTAAACATCTGAAAGTTCTATTGAAACTATAGATGGTATTTCTTTGATTTTTTTTTTTTTTTTTGCCTTGTCCCATTGACTTGTGTTCAATAAACTGGAACAGTTAATTCATCCCAAGGAAGGTATTAACATATGTTTTCATCATTAAAATACTTGGAGGAAAATCCAAATGACAATGTTATGATGATTTGCTCCATTTCTGTGTGGCATTGTATGTGGAAAGAGCACTGGGCTAGGAGTATAGGGGTCTAGACCCAGTTCTGCTGTTGACTGACCATGGACAAGTCAAACCTTTCAGTGCACCAGTTTCTTCATTAGCAAATTGAGAGCTGGGCTAGATGATTTTGAAGGTCTCTGCTAGTGCTAATATTCTATGATCCTATTCTTTCAGAGTATCTCTGGTTGACTTATCAAGTCATTACATTTCTATGCCCATTGCTTCTTTCTTCACTTAAAAATAAATTCTCAATGACAGTCATCTAATGACTATCTAGAAACCAGAGGAGAGTATTGAGGAGAGTTAAAGAATCATAATTAGGAGCCTAAATAAAACATTAAAATGGAAATAGGAAATACATCCCCATGTCGATAATGCTTTTTCAGTCTATGAAGTCTATATTCAGTGGATAGTGACCAGCAAAACTTTATTTTCCAGTTAGCACTCTGCCAGAGGAAATGTTATTAAACTACCACGAGGGACTTGAGTTAGTTACAAATATGAACATTCAGCCTATTGAGGGTTGTTAAACACAGCATGGTGCTACAGAGGGAGTGTTGTGGAATCTTTTTTCTTTAATGACCTGTAAAAGCAGTACAAATAACTCATGAGGTGGTCCTGGCAGCAGGCAAGGGGACCAGGCTGATTTCCAACAGACCTTCTTTTTTCATCTCATAAAATATCTATAAGGAAGATTTGAGGCCCTCATCAGAATTGCTTTACCTAAAACAAGTTGGGAGAGATGGTTAAGTTTCCTGTCTCTGGGTGAAAATGCTAATACATGGCACTTGCAATGAAATTTTTGAAAAGAAAGATGAAATTGTTGAGACTTGCATATTATTTCCAGTTTCCAACCTAGATCTGATGAAAAAAGTGGACTGGTTTTGGAAAGTCCTAGAAGGAAGCAGAAGGGTGGTTTTCCTTTTACCTCAGTTCAGAACAGTTTGATACTGGGAAGACAATGACTGTGATTAAGAGGATTATAGACTCAGAATGTTAAGGGCAAGGGAGGACCTGAGAGGATGCTGGTCTAGCCTCTGACGAGGAAACTGCAGCCTGGCAATGAGAAGTGAGGTGCTCAGGGACTTGCAGTCGCATAGAAGTGACCAGGGTTGCAGCCCAGGTCTTATAAGGCTTGACCAACATATCACTGCCACTGTGAAGTTCCTAGAAGGGAAAACCCAAAAGACTGCAGACCACCAGCTGTTCACCAAGGGTGGTGCTCAGAGAAACTGGCAGGTCCAGGTAAGCTAGCACCGTGTCTCATTGCCACGATGCAGTGTCACCCTATCACTTACATGCTTCTTTCTCTGCCAGGTCCACTGCAACAACATGTTTGCTAAAGGTGTGAAGATCTTTAAGGAGGTACAGTGCTACTTTCGCTCGGAAGCCAGTGAGTGGGAACCTAATGCCGTCTCCTTCCCCCTTGTCCTGGATGATGTCAACCCCAGTGCTCGGTTTGTCACGGTGCCCCTCCATCACCGCATGGCCAGTGCCATCAAGTGCCAATACCATTTTGCTGACACTTGGATGATGTTCAGTGAGATCACCTTCCAATCAGGTGGGGAACTAGTGTGCCCTTTAGGGAAGTGGGAGAAGGGTGATAAAGGAGGAAGGCACATGTCCAAAGCTTGTCATTGGCAGATGTCTGAGAGGACCAGGCTTGTACAGGAGGCTTCTAATTGCTAATAGAGAAAGACCTTTGTGTGACTGGTTTTAATTGTAGAGGGGTAGGGGTGAGAACAGAAGCGGAAAGAATGTTTACTTGGCTCTTCTTACACATTTGTCTAGAAGAGATGTAAGATAACAAGAGTACAATGTGTTTTAAAAAAAAAACCACCTTATATAAATTCAGGCAGTTAAGAGGTAAACCACCTAATTGCTATTAAAATATTTAAATGAAAATTTCCATATATCCACAAAAGTAAACAATGACACCCCCTCCCCCCAAATCTATCACTCAGTTTCATGACCATTGATATTTTATCATATTTGTTTCATGCTTTCCTCCTTCTTTGCTGTGGTATTTTAAAGCAAATCTGAAACATTAATGATTTCACTACTAAAAATTTTAGAATGCCTCTAAGAAAGAACATCATCTTCAAAAGCATAATACATTATAAAATCCAACAACATTTATTAATAACTCCTTAAAAATTATCTAATAGCCTGTCCATATACAAATATCTCTGATTGTCTAATAATGTCTTTCTGGAGTTTGCTTGATTGAATCAGGATCCAAATAAGGCCTTCTTGATGTATTTCCTTTATTATGTCTTTGGGGGGGGGGGGGGGGGGGTTTTGTTTTTTTTTTTTGCTTATTGTCTGCTCATTGTTTTTGCTCGATGCCTGGTCATTGTTTGCTCATTGTTTGTCTTCTTTAGGAGGCACCGGGAACCGAACCCGGGACCTCCCATGTGGGAGGTGGGTGCTCAACTGCTTGAGCCACATCTGCTCCCCTCTTTTAAACTAAAACAATCCCCTCTTTTTTTTCTAATTCCATTCTGGTTTGGCTGATTGCTTTCTGTGGTATGATTTTACTTGAGCTTCTATTCCCTGTCATTCTTTTTGACTGGAAGTTATATCTATCTGCATGCTAATTAGATTTAAGTTCAATATTTATTTTGTCAAGAATTCTTCAGAGATAGTGATGTATACTTTATGTTGACTCTCAGGGAAATGTAAAGTTAGATTCTCTTACTTTTAGTGATGCTAAAATTGAATTCTGGGTTCAGGTGGTTATCCCTTTTTGGGAAAGTTCTTCATGAACTTAAAAAAAAAATTATTGTGGTAAAATATAAAACTCAAAATTTCCCATTTTAACAACTTTCAATTATACAATTCATTGGTGTTAATTACATTCACAATGCTAAGAAGAAGAAATTAGGAGTTTTTGGAAGGAATGTTTTTCAGAAGAAAATGCATATTTAAGTGTTTGATCCTCTTGCTTAGACAAATCAGAGGGAAAAATTCGTTGCCAACATCATTCTGACAAATAAATTTTTTGTGTGTGGACAAGCTCAATATAGTCGTTTTTAATTATTTAATTTTTAAAAAGATATTTAGATTACATAAATGTCACATAAAAAATATAGGGGAGGTGTGGGAGGTGGGCAACATGGGAATCCCAGTGGGTTCCATGTAATATTTTGGGTAATCTAAGCACCTCTTAAAATATATGTATATATATATATATATATAAACAACATTTTTGTAAGCAAATACACATATATGCATATATATTTATATATCATTTTGCAAATGTTTGTATGTATTGTGAGAAATTTGATTTTTACCCATAAAAAAAATATATATATATATATAGGGGATTCCCATATATCCTGCTCCCCACACTGCCCACATTTATTCACATTAACAACATCCTTCATTAGTGTGGTAGATTCATTGCAATTGATGAACACTTTTTGGAGCATTGCCACTAAGCATAGATTATAGTTTACATTGTAGTTTACACTCTCTCCCACACAATTCTGTAGGTCATGGCAGGATATATAATGGCCTGAATCTGTCGTTGCAAGTGACAAATACACTTTTGAGGCCCAGTCTCAGACATTGCAATATAACTATCAAGGGTACTCCAATGTCCGTCATCTTAAGAATAAAGGTTTATCTTACAAGTTAAAGGCAGTGAGGCATCATGGAAACCCTTTTATAAAACAATTAAATTTTATAAAACAATTTAATTTCCTTGAAGGAAAGCGCATCCCAGCACTATGTCTGTCCCATGCTCACCAACTCACTATATTTTCTCTACATTTTGCTAAATTAGCAATTCAATTCCTATGCATGATTTCTATATGCTAATGCATGGTTGCAGTTGTGAGACCACAATTTCTGAAACTCCTTGTATTTTGACACATAGTGTATACTATTTGAAACAAAAATTATGTAAAAGAAAATCTTCCCTTACAATAGAGATTAACTGTTGATATTTTAAATTTAACATATTATTTGATTTCATTTCTTAAAAAAAAAAAAAAAAAGCTGTTTTTAGCCCACCAAATTGATTTCACAATGTACTAGGTCACAATCTGCAGTCAGAAAAAAGTACTACCTGTCTGACTTATTCTAGCTCTGACTCACCCTTGTTTTGCAATAGATGCTGCAATGTACAACAACTCTGGAGCCCTGCCCACCTCTCCTGTGGCACCCACAACCTATGGTATGGGTGAGTCCTAGTTATAAAAATTAAGCTGAAGGGATCTCCTGGAGGATGAAGAAGGGTGGAAATTTGCAAAGTCCTGACTGTGTAGGAAACTTGAGAGCAGGCAGGTTTGAATAAAGAATAGCACTGGAAGGGTGAACAGTCCACCTGCAAAGCGAAGGGCCCAAATTTACTCTCTTCACGGCTAGTTATTGTGATTCTTCAGCTGAGGCAAGTGCCTGGAGTGGTTCTGGCTGTTCCATGAAAGTCTGGGAAGTTTGGGCAGAAACAGGGAAAGGGGCATTTCTAGGTGAGACCAATAGGGCGGATGTCAATGAATGGTGAGGATCTCTTTCTACCCCTGTATGTTCCAAGTAAAATAGCTGAGGTGTTCTGGAATAACACCCTTAAGCACACATTAAAAATTCTCTATGAAACAAAATGCTGGTTTCTGATTGGATATAAATAAGAGTATATTTATTGCCTCAGACAGTCATTGGCCATACCAGCCAGTAATCTGGGAAACACATGTGAGTGAACATCTCCAAAGAGGACTCTCAGCTACCTTGGCATGTTCAAAGAACACAAAGAGTGAAACTGGCTCCTCACCTCTTTTTCATGAGGTGCTACTAGGGGCCTGAAGACCCAGGATGTGATAATATAGGGATGAAATTTGGGGAAAATAGGAAAACTCACCATTATCCAGTCTGAGATGGTGGTGGTGGTGGGGACTCCTGGCCCATGGAGGGGGACTACAGGATACAGGAGCAAAGTAATGAAAGAGTAGCAAGATCAAGAATAAGCAGAAGTATTAAGGTAGCATCTGGAATTATCCTAAAGGAACAGGTTCTATCTCTAGGTCCCTAGTCCAGACCCTCATGCTTTCTCTTGTTCAATGAAATGATCATGTTCTGTCTTTCTCCTCCTGGCCACAGATCCAATGCTTAAAGTTGATGACAGCAACACTAGGATCCTGATTGGCTGCTTGGTGGCCATCATCTTCATCCTCCTGGCCATCATTGTCATCATCCTCTGGAGGCAGTTCTGGCAGAAAATGCTGGAGAAGGTGAGGTGGTGCAGGACAGGCATGAGATGGGAAGCTGCTCCTCCCTTTCCTAAGCTGCAGTAGGTCCAGGACTAAATGGTAGATTATAAGAATTTATAAAGAATTGACAGCGTTAATCAGGGCTACCAAGAAGCATAGGACTGGAGAAGCTTGCTGCTGAAAGGAACCATAAAAGGATAATAATCTAAATTCATTCTCTCATTTTTGCAGAAGAGATTTTGGGACCTCTTTGGCAAACTCAGAAAACTCTTCCTAATACCCTGATTCTGAATTCAGGAATCTCCCTTGAAGATTCTGATTCACAGGATTTGGGGAGTTGGTGCAGGCATCCACATAAAAAAAAAAAAAAAAAAAAGTTAACACATGGTTCTGATGCACAACCAAGGTTGAGAATCACTCCCCTAATATCCTGGGCCAAAATTTCTGTTGAATTTATTTTTCCTTCTTTTTCTATTTGTTTGCTAGTTTTTGGTGTGTGTGTGTGTGTGTGTGTGTGTGGTGTAGAAATATGTCCAGCCTCATTAATACCCAAGCCACGTTTCTCACAATTCTCTTCCTACTTTTTTTGTTTACTTGAACTCTATGATTATGTCTCCTTTCTCAGACTTTTCATTTCTAGTCCAAATGATTTGAATGATTTTTATCACTTTTGTCTAGCACTTTACAGTCTACAAAGACTTTATTCACTTGTTTTATTTAAACCTCACTGGGTAATAAGGGAGTGGACATAACAGTTATATTTTAGCTGTTGAGAAAATATAATGTGCTCAGGGTCACACAACTAGTAATTTTTCTTCCATGCACTCTCTTATTTTCCAATCTTGAAATATAATGGCTTTTTTCTTCCAAAATATATCCATTCCACCAAAGATGGAATTCTAAGACTTTCCTATGCCTTTTCTTGGTTTTCTAGGACAGATAGCATCTCCCTGGACACTTGGTAAGTGTCTAGTTTTCCTGGGGTCTTCTGATGATTAAGTGATTGTACCTTTGATCATGGATACCTTCCCTGGTCAATGTGGACTGTGAGAGGTTATGGAAACTCTGGGCCTTTAGGCTTTGAACTGCCTGCTGAGGGCAAGGAACAGGAAGGAGGTCATAACATGACTGATCTCTGTGTTTTGGGGTGGGCTACCAGGGGAGACCAAAGCCTGTGTGGAGTATACTCTCTAGGTGGGGAAAAAGCCCCATGAGAATGGGCTCAAATCTCCTGAACTCTTTGGATGTTGGACAGGAGGGCAGGGGCTCAAGTCAAAGAAGTGAAGACAATGACCCAGATAAGTAGCCTGCGGTTCCTTCTGTTCTATTCCAAATCCACATTCCTGAGATGGTCAAGGTTTATTTCAAGACTTTTAATCAGGAATATTTCACAGAAGAGAAGGCCTCCTTGCTTTCCACAAGGACCTCCATCATCAGTCTGAAAACATTTTACCTAAGTTAAAGCTTTCAATGCACAAATTGTGACTAAAGTCTGAAAAACAGAATCCACAGAGATGTCACCCATTGGCCTGAATACATTTCAAGGTATCAGTCAGATGGCATTGAAACCTCTCTCTTATTTATTTATTTATTTATGGTACTTAGATTACATAAAAGTTACATAAAAATACAGAGGAGTCCCATATGCCCTGCTCCCCATACCTCCCCCATTTTCCCTCATTAACAACATCCTTCATTAGTGAGGTGCGTTCATTGCAATTGATGAACACATTTTGGAGTATTGCCACTAAGCATGGATTAAAGTTTATGTTGTAATTTACACTCTCTCCCACCCAATTCTATAGGTTACGGCAGGATATATAATGGCCTGTATCTGTCATTGTAATGTCATTCAGGAAAATTCCCAAGTCCTGAAAATGCCCCCCGTATTACACCTGTTTTTCCCTCTCCCTGCCCTCAGAACCTCCAGTGGCCACTGCCTCCACATCAATGATATAATTTCTTCCATTGCTAGAATCACAATAAGTCTAGAAACCTTTCTCTTTTAGAATGATGGAACACTCTGGGTTGTCTAAATAAAGAGTTCCATGGTGAGGGCTAAAAAAGAGTTTAAGGGAGGAGTCTGAAGGACTAAAGTTTCGTCGAACAGTTTGTGTCCTTATAGAGTAGTCTGTTGTGAGTGCATTTTAGCTGAGGGAGTATGATTTATACTCTCTACTCTGTAGGATAGTTTTCTTTTTGTTGAGCTAGAATTTACCACCCTTCCCTGGATCTGTCTTCTGAGGCTTTTTGGATAATATTCATGGTCTGGGAGAGGAATGTTGGAATGAAGAATCTCCAGGTTAAAGGCGATGGCACAAATTTTGTCTTTGAATATTTAACTTGATCTTCCAGAAATCCTTTCTACCCCTATACATCCTAAGTAAGATAGCTCAGGTGTTCTGGAATAACAGCCTTAAGCACACATTCCAAGAAGCATTACTTCACATAGCTTTAGAGGATAGCATTATTTGTAGGATAATCTTGATTGTATCTTCAGCATTCTTTCTTCGAGAGTGTCAACCCACATTTACTGATTACCTAATATGTGTTGAGTTTCATGCTCGGAACTGGGGATACTACTGCAACCAAGGACTTTTCAGTGTAGTGAGTGAAACAAACATCTAGATTTCTCCATTGAGCACCCCAAAGTTTTTTTGTTGGAATGGAGCATTTTATATGTTTAAATTCAAATAGTCACATATATGCACATGCTGACACTGCCCTTTTGAGGGAGCAGGCAGGTCACATCAGATGGGATACCAAAACCATTAGTTGTTTTATTCGTCTTATTCCTGTAGTAGATACAATTTGTCTCAGGATCCCTAGACACCTAGGGCTATTCTTTCTCATTTTGTAACCATCTTATTTTTGGTCCATAATAATGGAAGGGGGGCGCTATCTTAACCTAAGATAATTACTGATTTATAATGTTGCAGCACTTTTGTTGCGTTAATGAACATTTTAATTCTTGTTTACAAAAAATTAAAGCAGTTAAAGGGAATATTAAGCAAAAGTCATTATTTAATAGAACATAGGAAACTTTATAAGATTGGTAAGATCTTTGATGGGCCACTGATAGATTCTTAGAGTGTTATAAATAATGCTTATAAGTGCTTCAATGAAAGTTAATGAACTTTGGCAGCACAGACATTTAGGAGATCAAATTCTGCCTTGTAGAAACAAAGAATCATTCTAAATTTCTACAACATAGGCATTTGTGGAAACAGACTTCATCCCTATGGCTTGAGGTGTTTGGGGGGTTTAGCAGTGGTAAAGGGTTATTTCATCTGAGAGGAAGAGCTAGGTTTAAGATAGGGAAGAGGTGATGATCTTCTCTGTGCCAACATGCCCTTCTTCCATGTCTTCTCTTCCAGGCTTCCCGGAGGATGCTGGATGATGAAATGACAGTCAGCCTTTCCCTGCCGAGCGAGTCCAGCATGTTCAACAATAACCGCTCTTCATCACCAAGTGAGCAGGAGTCCAACTCTACTTACGATCGCATCTTTCCCCTTCGCCCTGACTACCAGGAGCCATCCAGGTTGATACGAAAACTCCCAGAATTTGCTCCAGGGGAGGAGGAGTCAGGTGAGGATAAAAGAGTGGGCAGGAAATTGAAGGAGGAGCCTGGACAGGCCTTATGGAGGTATGACGATATTGCTCCTATTCAACCAAATCTATTCTTAGTCTAAGCTAACTTCCTGAGAAGTCCACATTCTCTTTCTAGATTTGGTCTGTTACTGCTCCTAAGCCTAATCTGATCACCTCTCCCCTGTTACTGAACATACAGGTGTTTGGAGGAATCCACATGTCAGAGAAGGAAGAAAAAAATAAAACGTGTTCCGAGGGTGTTATCGCCAGAGGAACCTAAACAGTCCAACTAGTCCAACATCATTTTACATATGAGGAAAGTAAGAAGGCTCAGATGAGAAACTCACCCAACACCGAACATCATTAGGGTTAAATGCAGGACTAGAATTTCACCTGGAGAAAAATAAGTAAATGAAGTTAAAGATATTCTGGAGTTCTCATATTTGTAGCTGTCTTGATAATTATCTAATTTTTGTTGCTTTCTTTTTGGTAAGCATTTTTAAAAGAATACAAGATTTTATTATGAGAGTCAATATTTCTTGCCTTTTCTCAAAAAAGGCATTGCTTTGGTAAAACAGTGCCAGTTGACTCAAATCCCAAATGTTTAAAAAGTGCTGCAGAGTGACATCAGAAAGGGATGTTGAAATCATCACTAAGGCATGGAGCAGCTTTGCTGAAAGGTCAGCAACCCAGTAGTGACCCAAATTGATGGAAGGGGACTATGTGACATTCAGGAGAGAGATCAGCCTGAGCTGGCTGCAGAGGCAAGCAGGACCAGATATGAAAGCATAGGCTTTTCAAGGAGCTAGCTGGAAGAGGGGCTCTTCAAAGGAAGAAAGGAAACTGACATGTACTTACCATTCAATTTAAGGCAGCAAACTTTGAAGGAGCACATTCAATTACGGTGATTTCACAGAGACAGCAAGAATAAAAGATATAAACTAATTGATTTCTTAGGCTGAACTGAAGTAATATACCTATTTTCTGGAGTCTAAAGTATCTCCCCACCTCTCCCTCATTTTAAAATTTGTTAAGTCAGAGTGCATCTTAAACTAGATCATGTACATTTAATATTAAAGAATTTTAATCTCTAACATAGGTTATTAAAACAATGATAGTATCTTAACATCAAGGAAATGTGGTATTAAAACTTAAACCTTGAATTCTCCCACCCTTATGGAGCATGAGTGGCACACAGTTCCACGAGATTAGTCAAGGAGGTGGATTGTGATCATCTGTTATGAGATAAAGGGTTGGCCTATATTCTGAAGGCCATGAGAAAGAGTCCCTAGTAGAAGCAAACTCATTATCCACGTAAGAATGTCATGGAGTTAGACTGTTTTAGGGGCATGTTCTAGCCCTCCTCTCAGATTTTCTTTTTCAAAGAGATCTCCAAAGATGGCCCCCCAGTCCTGGACTCATTGCCTTTGTCTTCCCAGGCTGCAGTGGCATTGTGAAGCCAGTCCAGCCGAATGGGCCTGAGGGGGTGCCCCACTACGCAGAGGCTGACATTGTGAACCTCCAGGGGGTGACTGGAGGCAACACCTACTCAGTGCCTGCTGTTACCATGGACCTGCTGTCAGGAAAAGATGTGGCTGTGGAAGAGTTCCCCAGGAAGCTCTTAACTTTCAAGGAGAAGCTGGGAGAGGGTCAATTTGGGGAGGTGAGTTGATCTTTTGAGTGGTACCTCCAGTCCTTGGGGGCCCAAAGGGAGTGGAGACTAAAAATGGCCAGTAGTGCAAAGTGTCCCTTCCACAAAGTGAATTCACAACTGAACGTCTCCTCTGCTTTTCTGTTCTTACACTGACCTCTGGGAGTCTAGTATCGGGTCAACCTCAGCTTTGTCAAACAGCTGTGGAATTCTTGGGACTTATGATTTCTATATAGGAGTTTTTAAAGCAGAAAAGTTACTAGACTTCATATATCCTTAAAAAAATTCAATATTTTCAAACATTTTTATACTACATTACAAAGGGTGGGGGCCCACAAGATGTGATCATCCTTTATGAACTGTCCAAGCACGCCCTGCTGCTTGATAGCCACTTTGATTTTTCTCATTAATGGGAGTTGCATGCAACATGTTCAAAAACAACTGCACCCAGCTTTTGGTCCCAGAATCAGCCACTTGGGAATGAATTGCCAACTAAGATAAGGTGAAGCACTCTACCCAATTGACGTCAGAGTGATGCATGTAACATTTGATTTTCCTTCTTACATCAGTCACATGAACCTCCTGAGAACTCAAGGCAATGATTTAAGTTGCAATGGGAACTCTTCAACACTGCTATCTAAACTCCAAATGTAATACTTGGCTTTGTAAGAATAGTATTATTGATTTCCAACATGGGTGGGGTGCTCCACCCTTTCGCAGGTTTGTGTTAGAGGATGTAGAGGGATCTATGGTGTTATATATACTCATATGGGCTCTGGGTTGAAAAATCAGGCTCATTATACTGTGGCTGATACCTACAGTGCTAACCATATCCTAAGGGATTACCTTATAGGGGAAATTGCCTTATGTTTTGTATGATTTGATAACTAAACATCCTTGAACCAAATCTCAAGCATTTATACTGAGTGTCATTTTATAGTGCTCTATGCTATAATTAAATCCTGTTATAGACTCCTTCATTCACTTATTCAATCTTCCATTCAATGTATATATATTTTATAAGGCAGCAACATATCATATTAGTTGGGTACTTTACTTTTGTTTTTATCAATTATTTAATCAAAGATATGTTAGACATACCTTGTTATTGGGATTTTGGTTATTTTGCTTGAGTTGTAAGAACTAGTTTATCTCCAGGAAATGCCCAGCAAGAGTTCTGAGCCATCGTCAGGAGAAATGATGATGCTGAGACTAGATGACTTTTGTCTAGGTTCATCTCTGTGAAGTGGAGGGAATGGAAAAATTCAAAGACAAAGATTTTGCCCTAGATGTCAGTGCCAACCAGCCTGTCCTGGTGGCCGTGAAAATGCTCCGAGCAGATGCCAACAAGAATGCCAGGTCTGTGGTCTGCATTTTGAATTTTCCTTTATGTATGTCATCTTTTAGGACCAAGAGCATTCCTGGAAACTTCTGAGCAATTTTTTTTTCTTTTGAGATGGGAAGGTTTGGGAGCTTCCTCACTTTTCCAATGTCATGTTTTATTTTTCTGATGGAGTCAACTGTTCTGTCTTTGTTTCCCAGCTCTCTCAAATGTACATTGTCCATTCCATTTGCTATATATTTACCTCCTGATCCCCTTTGAACAGAATTTCCAAACATTCACAGCACTCTAGATATGTATTTCTTCAGCCATTATATATAGCATACCCCTGGGTGTTATTTCCTTCTCCTGACAACTTTGCACAATCACAGCACATCTTTCTTGCTAAGCCTTCCATTCTGCTTTCATTACTTCTATGTTTACTTTTTCATCCTTTTTTTCTCTTTTATTCTCCTTTTCTTCTATGTCCGGTAACCCCCAAAATGAGAAGCTACTTTACTTGGAAAAATATCCATGGAACTCAAAGCAAAAGGATCCACATTCCTTTAGCAGTTTTCCAAACTGGCTAATAATGTCTTGGATCCTTTGTTACATAAATTGCAGTTGCCAACCATACTCCGTTGTCTGACAGCCTTTCCGTTACAAGTAATGGTGAGTTAATCCTCACCCAGAGAGGCATGCTAGTTGTAAACTGGTTTTATGTGTCACAGAACAATCGGCACATCTGGGTAACATATACATGTTCTCATTTGCACTAACTTGATTTGTCTCACTGATACTCAAAGTGAGAGAAAGTTTATTATACCTAGCTCCCATTTTATCACAAATTCCAGAAATAGTGACAGGGTTTCATTAGCGATCTTGCAGTTGACAAGATGTGGAATGAAGAAGAAAGAGTGGAGAAGGTAAAAAACTATGGAGGCTTTAGAATTTTGACTGTGAAAATTTCAGTTTTACGGATATTAGTATGAAAGAAAAGTGGCATCCTCTGGGTCCCATAGAGAGACGGAATATTCCTAATGTCATTCTTGGTAGATGATCACACTAAGGGCCCAGGAGAAACAAACCAGGATGTGACACAGCCTTTACATGTGGTTTTGGTGGGTGAGGCTTGGTGTGCCCCCGTCTTTGTCCACTCCCATTTAGCAATGATGAATGGTCTAGACGCTGGGGCCTCCCAAGCCATGGAAACCCCTGGGTTGGGCTTGAAGGGGGAATAAATGAGGGGGAGATGTTTCATCAGGACTATTATGATTCCAAGGGGTTTATGTTTATCCAGTATGGCTCTCTCAGTCCAGAATACCTAGAAAAGTGACAGGAGACTTATAACTGATCTGCTCCTATAGTTTGGGGAATGTGGGCTAGTGGCTTCACTAGTCCAAACATTGCTACTGGGAAGGTTATAGCTCACTCTCTGACTCAAGGGTGGCTGTCACCATCTACTCAGTTATTAATCCTGGCCAAGTGAGTACTTCCTTTGAAATGACCCCATACTACTACCATGACTTCTAAGCAGCTCAGTTTTTGACAGGTTACCAAATGTGTGTTGCGATCGTATGAAGAAAAGCTAGCATGAGAAGATAGATAATCAGATAAACCAGATAAAACTGTCCCCTGACAGTTTTTCACTTAATAAAATGTTTCTTCACTTTATTAATAGAGTGACCCCATGGCTTTTTAGAAAGGCAATTACCCTTAGTGCACTTACGATAAGATTTTCAAGGAAAAGTTTCATTTTTGCAGAGAAGTTTTAGCAGCATATATTTTATTCAGCAAATGTCAATTAATTACTTCCTGTGTGTCAGGCATTGTGTTAGATACTAGGGATGCAAAGATGAATAAGTCATTGTTCTTGTTCTCAAAAAGATTACAGTTGAATAATGGTGCATCCTATTCCAGGATGAGGAGATGAGAAAGTTCCAGGTACCAGTTTCTCTCAAAGGTTATCTAAAGGCAAACAATTCTTGGTGTAATGACTAGGAATAGACTTTACTGTGTATTTTTCTACTTCTTGAGTCTAACTCTGGCAACCTCTGAGTTTATCTATGTCTGGATCCTCCAAAGGAATGATTTTCTTAAGGAGATAAAGATCATGTCCCGGCTTAAGGACCCAAACATCATCCGCCTCTTAGCTGTGTGTATCACCGATGATCCCCTCTGCATGATCACCGAGTACATGGAGAATGGGGACCTCAATCAATTTCTCTCCCGCCATGAGCCCCCTAATTCTTCCTCTGGCAATGTACCCACTGTCAGGTAAATAAGCCAAGTGTTCGATCTCCTTCCTGTATTCATGGCACCAACCTGAGCTCTGAAGATGGGGAGCAGTGACGCTTTTAGTTCGTCAGGTTCTGAAATGATGGGGGAGGTTAGTGGTGAGGGAATAATGGAGAAGCTGCCCTTTGGGGGAAATGCAAAGTGATTCATTAAGAATAGAGAAGGGAGGTTGAGGTGTAAATCCAGGTACCTTGGTACCAACTTTAGCACGTGCATCTTTTATGACTTTCTGTTTCCCAAGGCTACTTTCTCTCTTCTTTTATATTTCCCCAGTTATGCCAATCTAAAGTTTATGGCTACCCAGATTGCCTCTGGCATGAAATACCTTTCCTCTCTTAACTTTGTCCACCGAGATCTGGCCACCCGAAATTGCTTAGTGGGTAAGAACTACACCATCAAGATAGCTGACTTTGGAATGAGCAGAAATCTGTACAGCGGCGACTACTACCGGATCCAGGGCAGGGCAGTGCTCCCTATCCGCTGGATGTCTTGGGAGAGCATCTTGCTGGTGAGTTCCCAGAATTTTTAAGCCTTACCTTAACAACTGACTTGTAGGCAAGAGCACGTGGCAAGTAAAGGCAAACCAGAGACAACAAGAAGCAAACTCAGTGAACCTAGATATTTTTCCTGCCTTGAGATGATTCGCTGTGTATACTAATTATTATTATTATTAAACACTTTCCTATTCTGATTAATAAAAAGTAATACTCATTATAGAAAATTTGGGGGAAAGTTTAAAAGTACATAAGGGCTTATCTTCTTTTTTTTTCTCCACCCTTTCCACTTACTCATTGGTCTTAATTAGTTTAAGGTATTAAAAACCTTAACACTTAAATGTTTTCCACACAAAATATTTTTCCTTTGTATTAATTTTATAGCCATGTTTCTAATTAATAACTTTTTTTAACGTTTACCACCATTACCTTTTTTTATTAAACGTTCATCATTCTTTGCTTTAGAGCTTTTATTTGATTCTTTTTTTAAAAACATTTATTTATTATGAAAATCTCACCTGCGATTGTTGTACACAGATTACTTTGATTTCCCCTTTTTTTCATCACTTAAATAGGGCAAATTCACTACAGCAAGTGATGTGTGGGCCTTCGGGGTGACTCTGTGGGAGACTTTCACCTTTTGCCAGGAGCAACCCTATTCCCAGCTGTCAGACGAGCAGGTCATCGAGAATACTGGAGAGTTCTTCCGAGACCAAGGGAAGCAGGTAGGAACTATTTGGGATGGATGGATGTGGGCTTGGGTGCTCTTGGAGGACAGCTAAAGGGAAGTCTTGACTTAATAAGATAGTCCTGAGCTGGAAGATAGGCCACCTGGGTGGCCATTCTTTGTCACTAATTATCTGCATAATGACCAAGGTATTTCCTGAGACCCATCACACTTTGCTTTACCTGTGTGTTAACCCTTTGATCATTGGGGGCAATGGGGTGGGAGGATGAGGGGTTATGTCAGGCTTTTCCCCAGCTCAAAGTTACCAGGAAATAAAATCCTAACTCTCATGTTGGATCTTTTTCTTGATCTAGACTGTGTGGTTTGTCTTCCTGGTTGGAAACTATCAGAACAAAAATATAAGCCTGAAAAATGAATAATGGATTTATTAGCATTCATTAAAAATGGCACCTTGGTATAGGACATGGTATTGGTTTGGACTGTTTAGCAATGTTCTAGACTTATGTGTCCAGAGGTGGTCTAGTATGTCGTGGCTAGCTGCTCCTGGAAAGCATCTCTAGGCCCAGCTGTTGTGGTCTCTAGGATTCAAGGAAAGCTGGGTTCCAAGCAAATGAGGAGTCTAATTCCTAGCTAAAGTACGCTGAGATTTCTTTGGGTAGTTCAGTTTTTAAATTTCTTATGAGACTGGAATTTAAAGTTTTATAGTTACTGGATCACTGAGCCTCCAAAAGTGGCCTGGCTTCAGGATTCATGGAGTGTGGCATCTCAAGCAGAGAAATGATAACAATTGGGAAGGTGGAGCAGGGAGTTGGGGGTGGATAAGAAGGCTCTTGCAGAAAATAAAAAGTGGAGCCTCTTTGACTTAAGTAGATTTAAGTAGAATCAAACAAGCAAAAGTTAAAGGAATGGCAGGAGATAATGCAGTATGCAGGTAGATTAGAAAGGGAAGTCTCTACATTTTAACTTTATTTTAATAGTTTATAGATATTTTGGTGGGAGGTTGGCTTGGAGGCAATTGCTTTCTTACTATGGCAATGGGAAATTTTATGCTATTATGTGTGAAATAACTAAGTGGACAAAGGAAAAATATAAGATATTTTTCCCCTGGACTAGTACATTTTGACCACTGAGCCATTCATTAGAAGACACGTGGCGAATGGAAGGTGGTGGATTCAATTAGAAAATTCAATTTTATTCATCATAACATGGTCCAAATTTGAGTTTATCCTGGAATAGTTGGCAAAGAGAGGAATATTTTAAGTCTTTTAGTTTCCCTAAATTTATTATGTAGTGACTAAAACCCTACAGAGGGAATAATGTCACATGAGGCAAAATTGAACCGGCAAATGTTCAGTAAAAGAAAGGCATGTCCTTCTTTTATGTCCACTGTCTGCTTTACTCAAAAATAGTCTTGATATTATGTATATAGCTTTTTACTTAGCACTAAAAATTACATTTTAATTTGTCAAATACTATGCTGTTCATTTTCACAAGAAAATACTTTTCATCATTCTGATGGGAGTTTTCATTCCTAATAATCTCCAGGATTTAATTTTGACTTATTTATTTATAAATAATCAGTTTAGAAAGTTCCATCATTTTTACCTTCACTGGATACTAGTGGTGCACCAAATTACATTTTGACCAACTACCAAATGTTTGAGTATTAAAGTCAAATATTTGACTGAAGTCAGGACCAAAGTCAAATTATGCCACTATATACTGAATTAGCTTCTCACCTAATAGCATAATGTACACTTTTATAAAAAAATTATTAAGTTTAATGTATTAACTATTAAACATAATATATTAAAATTTATTATTCATTACATTGCACTAAATTTAGTTACTATTAAATTTTATTAAAATTTCAGTATTCAAATTTTAAAAGCTTGACATTAGAGTGTGGGGAAAGTAATTTCTCAGCACTATCAGCTGTTGGGCTATACATATATGATCTAACTTATTTCGTAATGGCATGGTTAATTACGTCCCTGACTTATTGCGCATAGTAGATAGAATGCAGAAGGAGACTTTTCAGTGCAATGAGTTTTATAGAAGGAATTGTATACCTAGGAGTCATAGCTTAGCAAATTTTAAATCTTTGTCCTCAATTGAAAGTGCTTGGAATTCAATAGCAATGGTTTTAATAATTAAAAAATGTATTTGACCTCTTTGCTTTTTAATTTATCTTCACAAGATGTGAAGAATTCCCAGATTGCACTTTTCTCATAGCTTTAATGGAATTAAATGATGAAAATTTAACATAGTTTTAAAAGTTCATTATATCTCATGATGTGAAAGGTAATAAAATTCTGCAAATATAAGAATTATCATGAAATATGATTTCCATTATATAACGTTTATAAGATTTTGAAAAGGGCAAACTTAACAATTTAAATATTTCTTTGGCATCTGCTGGCTCAAAATGTATATAACATTCTTTCTAAAGTTATCTAGTGAATATCCCAGAAAGGGCTTACCAGTTTTAAGTTTCACAAACAATATATGAGAGTGCCTGCTATCCTGCACCCTCATTTACATTGGTAATACTTCCTCTTAAACACTTGGCATCTTACAGCCATAGTTATTTGTAACATACTGGGTTAAGGCTTGCCAGATTTCATCAGATATTCCAATAGAAATCAGAGTTATTTGCCTGTTAATTTGTTAATTAAGAATGGGCAGAGAATAAGCAGACTCTGGGTAAAGCCCAGTTGCTATGATGGATGATATAGGCTGGTATTGGGGAGGGAGGAGGCCAGGCATGGGAAAGCGGTTAATCCGTAACCAGCTGCAGATGTTGGACCCAGAAAAGGCAAAGGGGGGTTCCATAGTTCAAAGAGCATGGGGCATTTAGGTGTGGTTCAGGAACGTGCTGATATACCAGGTATTCAAAAATGTAGGTAAGGAGACGACAGCAACAGCAGTCAGTAGAGTGGTATCTTGCTTATGGACACTCTGTACATTCATGGCAGGATACAGTGAGTAACTGGGGATCTGGGAATAGAGCTAAATATAGCCATAGGCTGGAATTCAAGGCAGGGATGTAGGCCGGATAAACATATAGGTGTATGACCTAGAGCAGAAATCCAATCTCCTCTAGACAGGGCTAGTACTGGGGAGGGGGAGCACAGAGAATGCTATGGTTTAGGGGCTACATGGACATATCCTGCCTCCCAGTTCCTGCATCTGGCTAAGATTTTATTCCAGTCAAGGAGCTGAAGCCACTACTATCCTTTCAGTTCCTACCATGATTGGCTCGGCCAAGCTAAGCCTCAACATGACCATAAATGGAGGATTCAATGTCATAACCACTTGGCCTTCTAGTCTGGGATCTTTTTTGGCTTCAGTTTCATTGTCTGCTTGCTCTGGGCAACTGAAGAAGACAAAGGAAGGGGAAATAGGAAAGGGACTGATCGTTTAGAACTCCTGTGAGTAGGGAGAATAGACACCACATCCGTTGAGTTATCACGCTCAAGAAAGTGGGGAGGTGGTAAACAACACCATGATGCAACGACTCTTCCTTTTTCCCACTCTTCTTAATATACTCTTTTGTTTGTTGTTATTTTTGTTTCCAAAGATTTACCTCCCTCAGCCTGCTATTTGCCCTGACTCTGTGTACAAGCTGATGCTCAGCTGCTGGAGAAGAGACACCAAGCACCGCCCCTCGTTCCAGGAAATCCACCTTCTGCTCCTTCAACAAGGGGATGAATGATGCCGTCAGTGCCTGGCAACCTTCTGACAACCCTGGTCCTCTCCTAAAGTCCTACCACTCACCCACGCCTAAGCTACTCCAGCTGGACGTTTAATGGACCTGAGAGAGGGAGGCTTGTTTGCTTTGTTCTATCTCTGTCCCTCTCCTCCCTCCACTGTACTCCCTCACTCCCTACTTCTGACTCATATATACTTTTTTTTTTTTTTTAACATTAAAGAACTAAAAAAAAGAAAAAAAAATATACTAAGGCAGAGATCATCTAGTGAAAGAGACTTTACTTGTTATTCCAGAGTGTTGGTTAATGAAGGCTAGAAAATTCAGATAATTTATAAAGGTTAAATATGCTTGTGTTTATGAATGTGTAGATTCTACAATATCTTTTCCATGTCACCCTTTCAAAATATTTTCAGAAAGAGAGAAACTTGAAGGATACTAATGTCTTGGGAAATATGAGATTAGGTTTAGGGAAAACATTTGGTAGATGTGGAGAATCTAAGGATACAGTATTCAGCAACTAACCCCAGATGATTTTCTAATTTGGCCTCTGGACAAGTCACTGAATCACTATTTGCATTTCCCTCTCTTGTCAAAGTGGATGATACATCCTTGAAAATCCCGTTTCTGCAGAATGGGTGTTTTGTTTATTCATGGGCAGGGGTCAGGGCTGGGGCCCATATATGAAATATAGGAACGGGACTGAGGAACGAGTGTCTGCTATGAGGCTGTAACAAAGGAGAACTGTAATTTACAATAAAAGAAGAAAGTGCCTTGTGCACCAAAGGATTCTTAATAGAGAATGGGCATAGGAAAGGAGGGCTACAGAGGACAGGTGACAGGTGTGCTCTTCATTTGTGACTTCTGCAGAGGGTCATCCTCTTGCTCTTGTTCAAACACTTTCAGGTGTGTGTTACAGTGCGAGCCTGATTTTTGAATCAGTGAAGACTCATGTTTTTGACAGCTGGATCCGAGGCTCTCTGGTTCATTATCTCCAAATTTTTCAGCTGTTTTAATGGATGAGGCCTCTGTGGCCAGGTGGATTGGGGACTGAATTTTTCAGGCATAACTGTCTGAAAGCCAACTACTGCAAAGAATAGATCTATTCTGAGCATCCCCAAAGGACTGATCTAGGATCAATGAGGAGAATTTACAGGGAGACCAATTTCCACTTCATATTAAGGAAAACATAGCCACTGTCAGTGCATAAAAGGATGACTGAGCTGCCTCCAAAGGTGAGGAGTCCTTTGTTACTGAAGAAGTGCAGATATAGGCTGGAACTCTCCAAAGAAGGTGTAGGCTTTTAAAAAACAAGATAGGTGTTTCAATAAGATGATATTTAATGTTGTCCTAATGGAAAATTCCTTGATTCCAGCGAGGCATAGAGTGACCACGTTGAGAGAATCATCCACTGCTACTGCTTAGTGTACATACTCTCTTGCTTTAGAGATATGAGCAGCAGAAAGAAAGCCTAAGACTGGTTTCTTTTCCTCCAGAATTCATGTCAAGTAAGCATCCCTTTAGAGGGGATTCTGAGCTTTCCACTCTACGAATCCTCCGACTCAGTGGGAAGCAGGAAAAGGGAACCTTCAACTCCCGCTGAGGTGAAACAAGAAAGGATTACAGAATAAGCTTCCCAAGCTGAGAGGAAGCAGTCTTGGCCCCTTAGGTTTGCTTCGGTTGTCCTCACTCTGTCCACCTTCCACACAGTCTCTCAGAAACTTGAGTGTTTTCCCCCTATTAGGCTTCAGCATTGCTGCCAGCTTCAACATAAGCATAAACCCCAAGTCCCCACGATTCATTTGGCAGGTCGTCTTCTGACCCTAACAGATGCTGTTTCCTTATCCTCCTATGGCTCCGGGCTTTAGTCTTTCCTGGAACTAACTTTGAAGAGTCATTGGTTTTGGGGGTCAGGAGAGCATTGGCTTGGGAGTTTCAGTTCTGTTTCTGCCTCAAGACAATTATTTCATCTTGGGCAAGTCACTTTGCCTCTTTGAGCTTTTGTTTTCTTATCTCTAAAATGAAGACATTAGATTAGATGGTCTTGCAGTCTCTTCCAGTTCTGATGTTGTTCAGTGCTCATTGGACAATTGGATCAACAACTACACCTGATGAGGATTCAGTTATCTGGTCATCTTCTGCTCTAAAAATTGTGGTCATGGGTCAGCAAAAGAGATCATACAGGAAGTCACTGTAATAGTAACATTTGGATAATGCGTTCAGGTTAAACAGGTGTTTCCACATACATCATTATATTTGATGTGAGCAGGGCTAGATGTGTTCTCTTATATTTTAATAGCTACCACACTCTGATTTCAAGATCAATATTTTAACTTCATTAAAATTAAAGGGTCTTGAAATCAGGACTTGAAGCCTATTCTCCTTTACCTACATGTCTCTGGTAGGGCTATATCCAAACCATGCCATGACTTCTTATGTGGTAAGGAAAAAAATAATATCAAGTTCCCTTCCTTTGCCTAACATCTTCCCCTTATTTCTTTTTATGCTTCTGCCTCTATTTGCTGCATTCCATGATCCAACACAAAAAAGCATGTTTAAAATGAATTTAGTATGTCTGTATTTCCCTGGCCTTGAGTCATAGAACTAATCTGTTTGAGATGGCTGCCAAATATGAACTATCATGTCCAGTTATGCTTTTCTGGAATGAGAAAGGCTTCATCTTCTGGTAGTGAGGCCTTTGTATTACAGACA
This sequence comes from Tolypeutes matacus, assembly GCA_026826555.1. Classification (NCBI taxonomy): domain Eukaryota; kingdom Metazoa; phylum Chordata; class Mammalia; order Cingulata; family Chlamyphoridae; genus Tolypeutes; species Tolypeutes matacus. The sequence goes on from JAKSZT010054304.1 coordinate 1,350,593, forward strand.
CAGATTTAACTTCTAACCCAGTTATAATTATGGTGTTTAGCAGTTTAAATCTAAGAGACCCAACAGAGTACATGATGAGGGCTTAGTATGTAGAGTTTAAAAGTAGCTTGAATCTGAATTAGAAGGATGAAGCTAGGAATTATTTGTTAAGGGAGGTAGGAAAAGGGATGGGGAATTGTGGGGCCTTGTTACCTTTGTAGTAAGTTATCCTAGTCATGATATATGTGGAATACTTTATGTCCAGATTATGTTTTTGGATTGTCAGATATAAATTTATACTTTAGTTGGTTAGTGTGCTGATAGTTAGGTCCAAATCTTGATGAGCTGTTCAGACATGTATGTGATCAAAAAAGATCTGGAGTGGAAAAAGGTACCCAAAGGGAAAATGTGATTTTGATGCTATGGATTGATTTTACAAGATTGGGTAATCAAGAACATTGTATGCCAGTGGAGTAAAAACTGAATCAATGAGTGTGTATACAACTGAATGGGGAGGAAGAGAAGGCTTAGAAAGGAGGCTACATAAAAAGAGTTAATGGAGTGTGTGGGGAAGACACAGAGGAGGGTCAGGTCAAGCAAAGGTAGTGGAGCTCATGAGAATCCATTCTGAAGCAGGAAAGCTGAGGGAAGGTAGAAAAAGGAAGTGTCTTGAAGGTGAAAGCTAAATATGGATGGAGAAAAAAAGAAATTCTGGATGATGTCAATAATAAAAATATTAATTAATAATGCAAAGTCAATTGCTGTCTGTAAAATGGAAAGGCGCTTTTCAGAGAAAAGGGGAAGTTCTTCAAGGATATAAAACACATAAGCAACCACCAGGTAATGATCTTTTCATTTCAGAGAAAATGGATTAGGGAGACAGTTGGAGCATCTGCGTATTCTAGACTGCTTCAAGGGCTGAGGATAATGGTAGTTAAAAGATATCAGCTCTTTGCTTGAGTTGGACTTGGTTTCCCAAGCTTCATTTCTAGGGAAATGAAGCCCTAGAGATGGGGAATTTATGGTAGTTCATGAATCTTAGTGTTTCTTTCTCTTCCTTCTGTTAACGAAACACATTTTCAATAATATCCATCACTGCTGTGCCTGGAATGGCCTCTGGCAAACATTGAAACAATTAGCTAAGTTAGACAAGATTACATCTTGTTGTATATCTGTACAAAAAAAGCATGTGCCTTGTTTTTCTAGTCCCAACCAAGTCCACAAGAAAGCAGTGACGTGGGGCTAAGCCATGTGTTTTCAGTAAAGAATAGAAGAGGGCGGAGTCCAAAGAGGGAGAGAGATGAAGATGTTCCAGGAAAATATTCTAAAACAGAACAGCATCTGTCTTTCCCAAAATTACAAAAAAGAAGAAGGAGGAGGAGAAGGTGGTTATTACAGTCAGGGTTCAGATTACCCTACATTGAATTTGTAAGCTCACAATTTGCATCTGAATCTTTTCTCTTCACTAAGACCTTTGACATCTGACAGTGCATAGGGTAGATCCCTAAATGTTTCTGGAAGATGCAAGTCCTGACCCACGCTGGGGAATCCTTCAGAATTGAAATTACCATTTTTATAGAAATAGATGGATGTCAATTCCACCTGGTAAATGTCTTAGAATGCTGAATTGAGAAGGCAAGAGATTGGAAGAGCTAATGGTGATTTGATTTCTGTCATTTTGAGTTCTCTGCTACAATTAGCTTCATTGCTTGCAGTGGCAGTGACATTGGTATAATACTACTAACTAAACCACAGACATTTGGATCTCATCGGTTTTTCACACGTTAATTTGTACCCTGGCCCTGCTTGGATGTAGCAGGAAGGATCCTATCTGTACACAATTCTACAAAATTCGAAAGAGAATATAAAAACTGATCTAGCCCTTTATCAGTGAGCAATATCCTGTCTATTCTGTTTCTAAATTTTCTAACTATTTTGGCTATTTGGCATCTGAAACCATCCAAGAACAACTTGTTAGGGATTAGGCAGCACAAAAGACAGATCTGTCCATAGCCTGCTGGGCAGAGAATCGGGAAATTCTAGATGGCTCCTGTAGTTCCTACAAGTGTATATGATTTGTAGTGGTGATAAGGAGAGGACCTTAGAGTAAACTATTATTTTGGTCAAGGGCTTAGGTGGCACTAAAGAATGGCACCAGGGATAGCTTGTGGAAGGAATATATAGTACAATGGAAAGGACCCCTAATGTGAATAAATATTTATTTTCTGAATAGTAGAGAAATTTCATTTGCCTAAATATCTATTTTTAAATGGAATAACAACAACATGGGACAAATTAAGTGTAAACACAGCAGCATTTGGGGAGAAGTTGAAACTCTGCTTTTGTGAACTACAGTTTTGAATTTTGTGATGGCAGTTTTAAGCTGCCCCAATTAGGGGTCACAAGATTATAACTGTGATATACGGTGTATTTATTTTCATCACCACATACCTTGTATCCTTTAAAGTTCCTGGCACATAGGGAGGGCCTGATAAATATTTGCTGAGGTTTGTTGAATGAATAAAAAAATGGAAATAAAAACTTGTCCTCCAGCATAACTGGGGTGAATTTAGGAAGCAGTGCTTTGCTGAAATATAGAGACAGTTTACTTTCATATGAGGAGAAAGGAAAAAGTGTCCTAACTCCAATTGTGTATTTCCTGATGCTAAAATCAGTCTGCGGCAATGCTTCTTTCTTTGAGGTATTTGGAAAGCAAGGAAAGGTGGTTCTTACCGGGGCACCCCATCAAGATCAGGGGCCAGATCCTGACCCCAAAACCAACCGTTTGAAACAAGTGAGCCAGTTTCTCCAATAGACACTTTGTCAACCACTCCACGGGCCTCTCCAGGGTAAGAACCAGAGTCTCAAATTAGGCTGTGATCACCCACATTCACAAGTACATGTAAAGGAAGAATTTGCAAAGAGACTCATGGGAAAGCGCAATGGGATAAGGGAACAGCTTTCAGTTAAAAACTGTTTTCCTGAAAAGAGATTTGGAAACAAATGAGGGTCGAGGGATTCCTGTGAACACACCAAGAGTTTGCAATCTTGCCTATCCATTTTATGCCCTTTACTCTTTGTGGTATTCTATTCTTCTGCCCTATTGTCTGGTAACTTTTTCTGAGGATTGAGTTTCTGGAGCCACGTGGTACACCCTCATTATGAGGAGGGAGCATCTGGGCCTTTCTGCAGGCTGTGGAGGATGATGGGTCCTGTCAGAGGGTAAATAGCAAACTGATTTCATTTCTGCTTAAAGCTATGATAGTTGTTTCAAAATGGAATACATACAAATTCTCTGCATTAGAAAAAGAAATGTGGTGCCAAATTGTATATTTTCTTTTCTTTATTTATTCTCTGTAAGTCTTCCAGATGATAAATTGTAAATAACAATGATTAAAAAAAAAACATACAACTGATGGATCCTTCTTTCTGTGCAAACAGTACCAGCTTGGGGCTTTGTCACCTTACTGGCTACATTTTAGGAGGAAAAATGGGGTATGGGGACAGAGCCAGGGTACGAGTGGTGTGGATGCCTGTTTCTTGGGGATAGCTAATAAAGGGTTATTTACATAGGCCTCTCACATATTAGTAGACTGTTTATTAGAAGAAAAGCCTATCCAAACACACTGGAGACTGGGATTTTATGTCCTCACCTTTGTCCAGTTATGGGAAATGTGGTCCACGTTCATGGGATATCCTTTATCATCGTTGCTCTCAACAGAGTTGCCTTGGTTGCTACACAGAAATTCCTTCTAAATCCAAATATCTTCTGTCTTTTAGACGGTGCACATGTACCCAAAGCAACAAAAACTATGAACAACCAATACAGAATCAGTCTTCATAATAGAGATTAAGATTAACGCCACCCAAAACTTCCACCTCTTACCTGGTTCCTGACAATAACATTATATTCTTGATTTTCTGAGCAATATGAACCTTTTTTTTTCCAGCCATGACCATGATGGATAAGGGAATGGCTATACATTCTCAGAGAATAACCATTCTCGGTGTGCAATCTCACCTCAAAGGTATCTACTTTGACTCCAGGACTAAAACCAAGAAATTCAAGTATCTGTATGGTGGGAGTGAGAATAGGGGTGAAGGAGGACAAAAGTAAACAGGAAAATAAGGGAACATGGACAGCAGAGGTGTGCAAAGAGGGAGAATTCTCTTGTTAACACCTATTGTCAAAGTTTAAAGTTAGATATCGGCGGCATAAATATGTACACACTTGATATGGCACAGATATATTACGCATATATCTGAATATAACATTTATTCTGAGGCCAGAGATTATGGTCTGCTCTGTTTTTTTTTTTTTTTAAACAATTTATTGAAGTATGTCATTCATACATGAACATACTTAAACTGTAAGTGTTCAGTAAACATTGTGAACTTACAAAACAAACATGCATAACATCATACAGGGCTCCTACCCCCCACCCCCCCAAACACCCTGCATTGTTGTGAAACATTTGTTAAGAAATTATGAAAGAGCATCGTCAAAGTATCACTACTAACTATAGCCCGTATCTTACTCGTCCATATATATTTTTTTAAGGATTTATTTATTTATTTACTTTTATTCATTTTTACACCCCCCTGGCCCGGCCCCCCACCCCCCGTTTTTGCTGGTTTTGTGTCCATTCATTGGGCAACTCTCCGTGTCTGCCTTTGCCCTCTCTTCTCATCCTTCTCCTCCTGTCTTCACTGGGATTCGATCCTCAGAACCACCAATGTGGGAGAGAGGCGTCCTACTGCCGCTGGTTTTTTGGTGCATCTCGTTCTGGTTATCCCTTGTGTCACTCTCCTGTTATGTCAACATCTTGTTGCCTGGCTTGCAGGGCCTGGCAGTGCACCCATGTACAGGGCCTGGGAGGGCACCCCGCTCACAGGGCCTGGTGACTCACCCGCTCGTGGGGCCTAATGGCGCACCCACCCGTGCACTGGGTCTGGTGGCCCACGTGCCTTCTATATTTTTCTTTTTTTAATTTTTACCAGGAAGTTCCAGGGATCAAACCCAGTTCCCTCCATAATGGGAGATGGATGCCCAACCACTTGAGCCACATCCATCCCCCTGCTATATCTCTTAAGGTTGACCAAAGATTCCTAGAGTTACAGTCTTTTCCCATATAGGATGGTCATATAATAAATCAGGCTTAGTTTATCATCAGCATTCTAAAAACCAGACCTAGGGAGAAAAACTAGGTCTGGGGACACATGCATGGTTTCTAATATAGCAAATGTTTAGCCTAAACTGATTATCACAAAATCAGGACAGCGAAAATATTCGCACTGCTTTTTTATGTTTTAACTAACAATGGGGAAGACTCATCTTGTTAAGTGTGAAGGATGAGCAAATGGATTTTTATCTCCATTTATAATGTCATATTCATTTTGTAATTGAAAAAGAGGCATTTACACATCATATTTTCTGCTCCTTGAGCCCTTCAGAACAATAATTTCTTATGTATAGGCAACCAATGATCCCTTATCATCTAATGAAATGAATGGCTTTTGGTAGTTTGAGGCCAGCCTGGATGTACAGTGACTTGAAGAGAAGAGGAACAAAGGATGCGGACAAGAGAAAAAGTAGGCTACTGGCTCCACTGGCGGCTGTTCTTTTGCTCCAGTTTGCAAACTGAGCAAGCTAATTCTGGAGAGGTTTATAGGGACTCAGAATAGGGCTTTGTTATGGGGCCTAGACATACCTTTACTCATTTTCGTCCTCCTAAGGACTGATTCAGGCACCGTAAAAGGAATCAGAGATGGGTTTCACTGTTTAGGGTAGAGATAAATTTATTATCTGAAGTAGTGAATAGAAAGTCAGGTACAGTTGCCACGTTTAGTATTCTGGTCATGGGACCCAGAGCTGCCAGGGATAGATGTGGTCATTGTGTGCCATGAAAACAGAAAGGAAAACTGAACGATATAAACTCAAGGCAAACATCTGGGGGTCATACAAACCACACCTAACCACTCACCCATCAATAAAAATATATTGTGACCATTATTAAGCTGTGTCCTACAGATGACAAAATATTTTTAAAATACAAAATTAAATTCTCTCTGGCTTCAGCAGAGCTTTGTTCTCTTGGTGTCTCAGGCACCTCTAGCAATTCAGCTGGTCTTTCAAAGGTTGCAGCACGTTGAAAGCAGCAACTTTAGTAGAAAGGGTCAAGAAGAGATCATGGTCTCCTCACATGGCTTGGTTGGAAATCATGGTGGGAGGGAGGGGCTGCTGGGCTTGCTCTGAGGTCTTCCGGCCTTCACCTTCCTCATAGTCAGTCTTACACTGGTTGCCATCTCCATATTGTGGTAACGCGGAACCTCCAGGGTCTAGATTCTTCTTGTGGGGGTGAGTTTTTAGTGGCACGGCCATACAACTCTGTCTCCCCTCTCTTATTCTCCATATAGATCACCTCTGAGCTCCAGGATATTTTATAAGGAGTTTTTCCATATAAGCTAAATTAAAGGTTGGGATTAATTTTTCTTCAGCACTTTTAGAAAATATTGTCCAATTGTGGTCTCTTTATCTTTAGAATAGTTTAAAGTGTGATAAGGGCAGGAGCTGAGTTTCACCCAAATGATAGAGTTTTTGTTTATTTGGGAATCTAATGTTCAAATAATCAAATTTACTCCTTCAATCGAATTTTATTTTTATAAGAGAAATGTTTACTAATCTAGTTGAACCTCTGGGATGTTCAAAAGCCAGTATAGATAATCTCAGTCTCAGATCTTTCAGGGATCATTGCTGCTCATAAATAATTAAAGCTCTGAAAAGAGGTCACAGAGTAGATTAAATTAAGTTCAGTAGCCATGAGCAGTGTTACTCAAAGTGTGAACTGGGGATTGCCCGGTTATTGTCAGCCACGATAAAGTATAGAAACTTAAAAGTGTAAGCATTAGAAACTTTTACATAGCATTTTGGCAGAGAACTTTTATATGTGATGAATCCAGTAATAAAAATTGGGCACTGTATTTGTATGCCTTTTGCTTTTTATTTTACTTTTCTAGGAATCCACTTTTATTATATTTTCCAAAATGCCTCTCTGGGATGGCTGGGGAAAAACAAAACTGGTGCTTTACCACTGAGCGTCTGAGATGCCGTGATGCAGGGTAACAGCACACGACCAGTAGAGTCCTATGAAGTCCTGAGATTCTCTGATTCCACGCCATATTCCAAGTTTTGAAGGTGTTAATTCATGCATGATTCTACATAAAATTCTTAATAAAAATCACTGTTCATTTTCTCAAAGATGATTCTTCAGAGAAAGAAGGAGATCTGGGACAAGAAGCTGGGCTGAACAGCTCGTTTGGAATGTGCTTCCAAAAAGAAGTGGAAAACTAAGTAGATAATAATCCCAAAACTTTGGTTCTTAAACCCAAACCTTTCCCCTGAATCATAAAGCTTTGGTGCAAACATCCTGAGGCCTTCCTGCAATGAAGTGCCAACCCGGGACATCAAGGAACCGTTCCCGTGTGTCCCCCACTGATCCCGGACCCGAAGGCCCTGCAGGGAGCAAGCGCACCGGGACAAACGCCGAGCGCCGGCGGAGCACAGCACCCCTGAGCCTGCACCCCCGAGCTGGAGAAGAGTCGGGGGCGCCGGGATTGGCCGCGGACGTGCGTCACGCGGCTCCGCCCCTCAGCCTACCTCACCCCACCGCAGCCGGGGCTGGGCCCGCGGAAGGCTGGCTGCGGTTGGACCGCCGAGAGCCGAGCCCGTGACCCAAGGCGGGGCGGAGCCTCGCTGGGCCAAACTTAGGGCGCGGGGCGGGCTTGTGGCGCCCGGGCAGCGGGAGTTAGAGCTTCCGAATGCTGCGGCGGTGTCCTGCCTAAGTGCTCCGCGTTCGGGTACGCGACGATGAGGAAGGTGGTTTTGATCACCGGGGCGAGTAGGTGAGGTCCCCCTGGCTGTAGTGGAGGAGGCGACGGTTCAGGGGTCCATATGGGGGCAGGCGACCCGCCATGGACCGACCCTGGAGACGCCCGCCCGGATTTACCTGCGTGGGAACGCGGGCCGAGACCCTGGCTGGCTTTTCTGGGTCCCCCACTGTGCGCGGAACAGGGCGTGGCGACCCATTAAAGTCCTCAGTAACTGGTGCTTTGAATGAAACATGACAATGGAAAGCAACCCTAGAGCTCCAGTAAGTGACGAGCGTCACACTGACATGGTTATCAAGGGAAAGGGGGGCTTCCCACGAGGATCCCGCGCGCTCTCCACCTTTCTACTTCCCCTGCAGTATTTACGGCGTCAGTTCAGTCCCGACTCTTGTGGCCACGTCTGCAGGTGCTTCTGGGAAGGGCTCTTCCTCCCCAGCTAAATTGCAACCTCCTTGAACATTAGTACTTTTTTCATTTCTCTTTTTCATTTTCAAGAAGAATGTGTGGACTCTGAACCTAAGGAAACCATTTTCCTACTTGTTGGATTTGGAGTTTGGGGGAGGTTAAGACAGAGGGTCATTTCAAATTGGTCCATTTTCAGTCATCTCTCGGCTCAATATTAACTAAGCCAGCTTGGTAGATGTCTGCGATTGGCAGTTTTTTGTGTGTGTGTCCTTTCATGAGCAACTTTAACACCCATGTGGTGCTTCCGATGTTGGATGTGCTTATATAAGTCAGGATGGAACTTGAGTGTTTCTTAGACATATACTATGACATGTGTGATATTTCTATCAAAAGCCTACTATTCCAAAGGAGAACAATAAACAAATATATGTGATGCTCTTTTGACAGAGTGTCCTGCCTAAAGGCATCTAGGGTTCGTCTTTGGATTACTGATAGTGCCAGTTTTTTTCTGTCTCTTTACCTGAAATCTGCTTAAATCTTGGAAGAGAACATGTTACCCAAGCTTTCATTGCTGTTAGTCAAGCTGCTCTGACTGCAGTCCTCAATTCTGAAATATATTCAGAAATACTGTTTCAGAAGTAGTTTGTCTTCCATCACTGTACTCCTCCTGCTTCTCTTGGTCCCATCTTACATTTCCTCTGTTCCTACCTTCTCAACTTAATCATGTTGAGTTCTTTCTTGTCCTGTTGGTTATTTGAGCCTAGCAGTTGAGAGGACTTGTATCTCCTGTTATGTTATGATGCCTCTTCCTGAAAGAGGCGCCCATTCCCCTCTCAGGGGTTTCTGATGCCTTTGCTAGTGGCAGTGATACAGTAGGTGGTAGAGCCCTTTCCCTTGAGGAATCTAGACAGCAGAGTAGAGCATGTGCACAGGAAATTGCTAAGATCTCTGCAGCACTTGCTGGTGATGATATTGAATCACTTTCATGAGTTGCATAATAAGTGAAAAATAAAAACCAATGGCAGGATAAATTCTATATTAGAAATGCTAACAGACAATGCACGTCTTTAGTCCAGTTATTGTGTCCCTGAACTTTTGCAGACTGGAACACAAACAAACTGGACAACATCCTCAATAAGTGACAGAGAGTGGAATTTCTCCCCTTTTAAAAATAGGTTAGCACCTTTTCTTCTGCCTGGGCTCCTGACTGGAGCTGGAATCAACAGAATCGATTTTTCTGACCAGAGAGAAGTGTTTCTATCTGACACCATGCCAAATACTGCATCTCCTGTGTCTGAATGGTTCTTTCAGTGGTATTGGCCTGGCCCTGTGCAAGCGGCTGCTGGTGGAAGACGATGAGCTTCACCTGTGTTTGGCGTGCAGGAACATGGGCAAAGCTGAAGCTGTCCGCGCTGCGCTGCTGGCCTCTCACCCCACAGCCGAAGTCACCACCGTGCAGGTGGATGTTAGCAACATGCAGTCAGTGTTGCAGGCCTCCAGGGAGCTCAAGCAAAGGTATGTCTCTTGTTGGCAGGTTTCCTCTTATGTGATTGTATAACGTAACAGTGAATGAAATAAGAAAGGTAGGAAAACCTAAAAAGGACCAGGCCCAGTGTAAAAAGTTGTACTGAGGAAATCTGTATGGAGTGAGCCCATTACTTCTCAGTACCACATGCTCATTCATGATCATGACCATTTTCTCTAATATTTATGAGTATACTCTGCCAGGCGGACAGTTGTAAGTCCTTACATTAATGTAACTCCTTTGATATTTCAATGTGATTTTTAGGTCTTTACTCCACTTAATAACTTCATTAAATAGGTTGCCATTTAACGAGTGAAGAAACTGAAACCAGAGATAGAATAATCTGCCTTTGAAGGTCATCCACCTTTATCTTGATTGGGTTGGTCCTAGAACCCAGGTCTCCTCTCTGCTTCTTCAAGGCTTTCTCTCCAGGCCAATAAAGATTTGTTCACATCCACACAGTAACTGTCATATCATAGGCTTTTGATAAATATTTGGCATGTGAAGGAATGGAGTCTTTGGATGTATAACCCTCCCTGAAAGTGTACACAAATTGCAAATAAGTGTATAATGCAATTTGCTGGGGAAAGAGGTCATGATTTTTTTTTTTTTCCTCTCAGAAGATTTTTATGATCAGAAAAGGTTATGAACTCTGCACTAGTCCATGCTAGGACTATCTGTAATAATTAATGCTGAACATTTTTGTGATTATGGCCTTTAAGAAACAAGGAGCTACTTTATTTCCCTAGACAGTAAAATGAAATGCAGTAGAAACAAGTAAGGCCCAGTCTTCTTGGTAAAGGCATTTGTTGAAGAATAATACTTTGTCTACATTTTATTTGTGAAATGATAGAGTTATTTGCATCTCCCTGTTGCAAATGCACAAATTGCAAATCAAAGGTGAAAGCTAGTTTCCTTCACCCCAACTCCTTTCGTTGCAGCCACAGCCCTTTGTGAAAGTGATTTCTCTCTTCTCTTCTACTGAGCTCTTAGAGTTTTCTGCCACATCATCCTTCTAAACAACTGAGGACATTTTCTAGGTTTTACTTTCAAGTAAACTGTGATATGTTCCACACTTCCTGCTCTATCATAACTTAGAGAGTCTCCAAGTATGTGAAACTGCACAGAAAATGTCATTCAGATTCAAAATAATTGAGTAAGGAGAGAAGTTAAGACAAGTTTGCAGGCATTTTTTTCTCCCAAACCTTAGCCAGCTGAGTTTCTTACCTGTTAGGTATAGGTTTAGTTATATTTCCTTATTTAGAAGAAAAGAACCTTCTTCCTTAATTAATAATACCCCATTCCAATAAAGTTGACTTTTGAGAGTTTATGTTTTGACATTTTTAATATTAGCTACTCTGAATTATCCTCAAAGTTTCAAAATATTTAGTAATTTATCATTTTTATATAGCACAGATTTAAGGTAGTAAGGCTGGTGCGTAGAAGGGAGTACTAACATAATAAGTGAGTTGTCCCAGCAGCTTCTCATCAGGATTTTAGTGCAGCTTTAATGTACTTATTCAGTCCTCAAAACAGCTCTCTCTGAGATGGGTAGAATTATCCAAATTTAGGAAATGTTGTCTGTAGTGATATTCACAAATTTGAGAATATGTGAAGGTGTCCAGCTAGATCCCTTGCTTATGTCAGGGATCTGCTGCACTTAATTGTCCAAATGGATATCTTTGATTGTAGACCTGAAATAAATTAGAGCTGGGAGAGAGCTTGAAAAGGATCCTTCTAGTTGGCTAAAGTCACCGTCGCTGACACATGGTCTTTTTATCTGTAATACTCTGTTCTAGTAGATATGTGCAAATGTAACCAAATAAAAAATAGTGGTTCTGTTTTATTTTGAATAGAGCAAATTGCACAAACCATTTAAATCTTCAAGAGTAATGTGTTTTACTGAAACCAGATCTTAATATGGTGTTCTGCTGCAATTCCCATTCATTGCTAAGCATTTTTCTCTATTCTTAGTAGAATATATTAATATTCTTAAATGAAAATTTGCAAATTAGATAGTGAAACAAACAACAACAAATGGACCCCCATTGTTTTTTGTGGCACTAATATGGACCTGATATCAGCATTTTAAACAGTTTAGTAATCAGAGTCTTCTGGCTGTCAATTATTTATAGGATGACCAAGAAATGTTTGAGTGTGGTCTGTAGTAGGAACCATGTATGTATTTCAAAGTCCCTTATTTCCTGGGCTATACAGGGGTCACAGAGTCCTGTGTGATACATAGGATCCTAGGAGATACTCTGCATAATAATGGCATCTGTAGGTATCACGAAGACAGGCTCTAACTGTCTTGAACCTTGTTCAAAGGGCTATACTTTGATTAAGGCTTATATAAATTTGAAAATGAAAAAGCTTTCTCAAGTCAGCATTTCACAATACCCTCCATTATAAGTGGCCTGGAGGAAGCCTACCAAGAGTACCTTACCCTCATTCAGCTTCTATAATCCTGTTGTAGTCTTGTGAGTTTTCATCATTTTACAATTCCTAGCACCTGCCCGTGAGGCTCTCTTAACATTCAGGTCCAGCATTAATAATTCATTGGTATCAGATGATTATCGATATTACGCAAATTTTACATGTCAACTAGGAGAGATGTGAATTAAAAACAAACAAACAATAAAGCAAAGAATTTTCTAAGACCAGAAGAGAATTAATTTGGTAGGTAGAGGGTTGCCTCAGTGCCTAATTTGGACGGAAAATGTCATCACATTTCTGGAATTGACCAAAGAAGACTTGACTCCAGAGCCCATTGTAGCTCCCCAAATTCTGTTGGAAGCCACCCTCAAAAAAGAAAAAACCCAATATGCGGATCTTTACCTTAGCTAAAGAAAAACTGTTGAGAAAGAAGTAGCATAACATTGATGTGTTATACATTCCCGTTAGCTTGCAGTGGCTCTCTTTTTGGTTCAGAAAGCATTTTTTTTTTTTTTTTTTAATCTAGTCATTCTAGAGATAACTCACAGTTTTGTCTTGGTGTTTTCCTTACAGGTTTCAGAGATTAGACCATGTATATCTAAATGCTGGAGTCATGCCTAATCCACGGCTGAATATCAGAGCACTTTTCTCTGGTCTCTTTTCAAGGTAACTTCCATTTTCTAGATGAACTGAGTGGAGGAGGGTCTTCATTTTTTCCTGCCTAGTTTTGCCATCCCTGTGTTAAGTTGGAAGAATGAAAGGTGAGGGGATGTTGAGAAGTATGAAGACATAGAAAGGTGGTATTGCTGCCACATCATGGAAAAGAACATTTATCTGTTAAGGGGAATGTTGCAAGTCATGGCTCACAGAGTGTTCTAGGTCTCCAGGACATTCCAGTGGGTTGGACATTTCAGAGGTCAATTTTTGGTCTGCCTGAACGTGTCTATGAGCAAGAACATTTCAGAATTAGGCACAGCTCTCAGTGAGACTGAGGCTACTTCGGACAGCGTTTCCCAGCCATATGCCAGGTGCTCTGCCTGGGGAAATGCAGAGAACTAAATATCTTCCTGGCAGATCCTCAGTACGCGTTTGATATAGTCAGTTTCAAAAGGTTTTAACCACAAGCCACAGTAAGAAATACATTTTTATTTTGTGACCCAGTACACTTATAAATAGTCTTGCTCTTGCTACATGCTACTTACAACCTTGCTACTTTGGCTTAACTTTTTTTTCATTAAAAAAAATATAAAGCAGTACTGATCTCAGCCTACTAAATTGTTCTCACAACAACACACTAAATTAGTAAGTTTGATGTTCTAGGGAGACCCAGTAGAAGAGCAACCTGTTTAACTTTGTTCAGCATTTACAAATATCAGTCTATACAGAGGACCCCACCCCCACCCCCCTTGGCGTAGCTATTTCCTCAGGACAGTTTACCTTTAAGCTGATTTGGAAAGAAGTTAAGAGGGTGTCAGGAGAGAGTTTTTGAGAGACTCTGGTTCCTGTTAATAGTGTGAACTCTTAGTATGTAATCCTAGGAACTGGTGGGAAGGAAGCATTTCTTGAACACCTACTAAGTGATAAGCACAGTGTGAGGCAAAATACACACATCTCCTTTAATACTTATAATAATGTGGCCTGGGAAATAGGTAATTTTATTCCTGTCATTGTAGAGTCAAGGACAGTATAGTTTGCTGTAGTTTGGGTGGGTGTCTCTTCACTGTCTTCACAGAGCTTAAATCACACAGTTGTCTCCTGCTGTTTCAGAAAAGTGATTCATATGTTCTCCACAGCCGAAGGACTGCTGACCCAGGCTGACGAGGTCACTGCTGATGGGCTCCAGGAGGTGTTTGAAACCAATGTTTTTGGCCACTTCATCCTGGTAAAAGAGGCTGTGGTTTAATAAACTGACATTGCCAAGGTCCTGAAGGCCTGCATGTACATGTTATAGCGTTGTTTTTTTGAGCTCATTCGTTTAGGGCTAGCATTACATCTTTGAATATTAAATAGGTTGATCACTCTACTCTGAAAACATTGCTCCCCTAAGTTGCTAAAAAGATCAGCTTATATTTTTAATTTACAACTTAAAAAACGGGCTTCTAGTGACACTGTTGTGCATCCCCGATAATGTTAGAAATAAGACAAAGTTCCCATTTTCACCATTCTTATTTAGTACCATTTTAGAACTCCTGGCCATGCATTTAGAAAGGAGAAGTTATAAGTGGAGGAAGTAAAATGAATGTTATATGTATAGATGATATGGTTATATATCTAGAAAACCCAAGAGCACCAACTATTAGAAGTAATAGGAGAATTTAGTAAAGTGGAAGGTTAAAAAATGAATATGCAAAATCAGTGGTTTTTATATATAAAAATGATTTAGAGAATATGATAGAAGAAAAGATTCCTTTTACAATAAAAATGCAAATTACATGGGAATAAGCATAATCATTACTTAGGAACTCTAGGAAGAAAACTCTGAAACTCTCTGAAGATACACAGGAGGAGATTTCACTTGAATCAATGGGAAATGTTGTTCTTAGGAAAAGTCAATATGTTAATTCTCCCTAAATTAATCTAAAAATCTAAATTCCAGTGGGGTTACAGAGAAAGAATTAAAGGTGTTTTTAAAATTCATATGGAAAAATAAACATACCAAAATAGCCAAGAAAATACTGAAAAAGAAAAGTTAGATGGATGATTTGTCCTATATTTTAAATATTTTAAAAATATTTTGTTTTTAAAATACATTAAAACTGCTTGGCACTGGTGCTTGGAGAATGATGAGATTAATGAGACACAATAGAGTGCTGAAATAATCATTGAAATACATTTGGTAACTTTACATGATAAAGATGAAAAATCAGATTACTGGGGAAAGATTATTTAATAAAAGATTCTAGGAACTCTCCAAAGCATTCCTATTAAATAACTTCATATCCATTCCAAAATAATCAACAGCTGGATTAAATATTTAAGGGTGAAAAGAAATCAAACCTTAGAAAAAGCCATAAGAAAAAAAAATTACCTTGAAAAAGATCTTTCAAAACAACAATTTGCAAAATACTAGCATAAATATTTCAAAAGACAAATTGCAAATCTGGGAAATTATTTGCAACATGTAAAATAGGCAAAGGACAAATTTCATCAACAAAGAGTTTGTAAACATTAATAGGAAATAGACCAGTAACACAGTAGAAAAATGGGCAAATAACATGGATTGACAATTAAAAGGAAAAGGTATACAGATTACTTATATGAAAAGATGAATATCTTTGTTCATAATCAAAGAAATGCAATAGAGACATTTCCTGTATATTAAATTGGCAATGATTTAGTGAAAAATGGACACTTCATGATGTTGGCTAGGGTGTGAGAAAATGGGTACTTAAATATTTCGTTGGTAAGAATTTAAATTGGGGCACCCTTTTGGGAGGGTAATGTGGCAATATCTATCAGCACTTTTAATGCAAGTAAAATACCGATTACTTTTAGGAATGTCTCTTAAAGATATAATCTCACATGGTCCCAAAATATTTGTGTAAGAATGCTCCTTGCAACTTAGTGAAAGTAAAAGCCTGGAAATACCTGTCTTCTCAATAAGGAACCGGTATAATAAATTGAGATATCCGAACATGGGAATATTAGGAAACCATGAATAGAATTCTATGGGACATTCTCCAGTATTTTATTATTAAGAGGAAATAGCAGGGTATGAGATGCATGGTGTGCACTCACTTGTGTAAACAAAACAAAAAGATTCAGGCATGTAGTATTTCTAGAATGATACACATGAAACTGAGACCATGTGTTGCCTCTGGTAAGAGGAACTCAGGTACTAGGGTTTCAGAGATAGGGAGATTCATGCTTCCTTCTGTATCCTTTAGTACTGTTTCTTTTAATGATAGGCAGTATTTTTCAATGAAAAAAGATATTTAAAACATAAAATAAGAATGGGATATAATTCTTACCTGATCTTTTTAAAAAACTTTACAGAGATCCACTATCTAATAGCTCCTTTTTCTTATAATCTTATTCTATGTCCTCGCCCTCCTTTTGAATTATTAAGTTAATTGGTAATGATAGAGGATAATTTAATTAATAATATTACTGTACCACTAGTTTTTGATGAATGCTGCTATTTAAAAAGTTAAGTTCTGAGGAAAATCTCATATTTGTGTGATGTGTTTAGGGTAGAAGGACTGACAGACGGCAGAGGAGAGTGGTCATCGGTACTCTTATCACGGAGTCCTGGTGACATGACGTACCCTTGGGTGTTCTTCCATAGGAAGCCTTGTCAAATAAAATAATACTAAGGTTTATCATACTTTGCATCTTCTTCAAATTAGGCTTAAGAATGTTAACACTTTTTTATAAAAAACGAACTTGGATTCCAGGTTCAGGGGTAAATGTATTTTGTAATTGGACCCATTCCCAATTTGATTATATATAAAACGACTAAACTTTCAGGGTTGTTACAAAGAGTAGAGATCATTTCTGTGAAGCCCCAGACAGTGCAGTATTGCAGCTGATGAGCAAATTAACTGATTTAATGTTGTGTTTATGAGTTGAGTCTGAGTCTTGTTTTGCACTTGGCTTATTTGTTTATTGCAAGCAGGTTGTAAATGCTACCTTATTTGGTTGCTCACGTTGTTCCAGCTTTGGCAATTGGGTATTTTTTCAGTTGACTCCTGTATCCCTTTGACATATCCCATCATTGTGGTTTTTGCTTTTATTTTAGTTTTTGGTTTGAACACTTTCTTCCTCTATGGCACTGTAAGATGCTCCAGGCTCATCCTATATATTTCCTGCCCCAATCCTAGAATTAGCCATTTTTCCGAGGAGCTCTGGTTCCTATTATTGGAGAATGATATCAGAAACCAAAATCTAGGTGCTAGGTGTGTGCTTATTACTACTGAGATGTCAGTTGCTTTTAGTCCCTAGCTGACAGAGCAAGGAGATAAATGTGTGCATACTAACCCATGTATGCATATGTAGCTATAAATGTTTTTATATTTAATCTTCTACTTTTGCATTAAGCTAAACATGAGTTCATACTGATGTCTCTAACTCTAATCTAGTACCGCATGGATAGTTGTAGTTTCCTTCTTTGCTTATCTGTAACTTCCTACTCCGACAGTGGTTTTAAAATTGTTATCCCATACTCCCCCAATAGATTTTGATACGTTTTTTTTATTCCTCCTTCCTCCCCTCAGGTTCGTGAACTGGAGCCTCTTCTCTGTCATGGTGACAATCCATCCCGACTCATCTGGACATCATCTCGCAATGCAAGGAAATCTAACTTCAGCCTTGAGGACTTCCAGCACAGCAAAGGCCAGGAACCCTACAGCTCTTCCAAATATGCCACTGACCTCTTGAGTGTAGCTTTGAACAGGAACTTCAACCAGTGGGTGAGCCCATCTCAGTTATCTGGAAATGTCAGGACAGGGGTTTCTTAATTACAATTGATTTACTGATAACATGGCTGGCTTTCTTGCTACCTGTTGTAGTTTTAGAAGGTGGAATATTGTTTCTTGAGCAGGATTGCTATAAGGATAAGATAAGACATATATAAAATTAATATTTGGAGTATATGAAAGTTTCAGGGCAGATATAATTAGCTCATGGTTACATAGTTATATGTGGTTCATTTCACTATTCTGTAGTTCTTCAGGGCGAATAATTTAACAGAATGATACTGATAGTAACAATAGCTACTTTTTAAGCGACTGCTATGTTTCAGGTGCTGTACTAGACTTTACAAATATGTCATTTAATACCTCCAACCCAGGGAGGGAGGACTGAGTATTCCCATTTTAACAAGATACCAACGTTCAGAGAGGTTAAGTAATTTACTCAAGGCCACAGACTAAGATGTTAGTGTCAGACGAGCCCAAATCTGTCTGACTTTATAGCTTGTATTTTTTCCGCAAAACCATGCTGCCTCTAGAGCATACCAGATGTTATAGGACAGTCAGTGGTTATGAAGCCTCTTGTATAGTGGTGATTTGTAGTGAGACTCCAGAGCTCTATCTCTGGAAGGATCGCGGATCACGGTTTAGAGGATGTTTTCTTGGAAAAGGTGACCCTTGTCAGTAATGCTGGCTCCTTGAGGCCACTGTGGTCTGGAACTTAAGGTCTCTTTGTATGTCTTTGTTGCTTAGCACTAAAATTTCAACTGAAAATCCCAGTGGTTCAGGGATTACTAAAGATGACCCAAAGCTCTTTTGTTTTTTTTTTCTTTTTTTAAAAAAATAAAAGCTCTCTAAATTGGGGCTCTCTTTAGAATGTTCTAAACTGCTGAGTCCTAGGCGGAGGACCTGATTTAGAGGTCTTCAGATCGAGAGGGTCTCTGTGAAACCACAACCAGCCCTTTATTCCTCTGATACCAGGAGCTCCCACCTTAAGCTAGAGGAAACAGATACATACTTTAGGTTTAGCTGTCTGTGTTTACTAGACCAGGAACTACTTGAACACAAGGACAGTAATGTCTATGTCTTTTTATCTTTAGTGCTCATTATGGTTGATGAACTGATCTCTAATTAAGCTAATTACCTGGAAAACTCAGAGTAAACCAGGCCCCACTTTTCTTCCCCAGTTTCAAACTTAGTTGCCCGTGTTCTTTAAACTGTGAGTTTCTTGAGAATAGAGATTTTGTCTTACTAATTTTTTGCATCCTTGGTGTCTCTTGTGGTAGGTTCTTGGTACGTGATTCTTAAACTGAAATGGTTGACCCAGCTTCAAGGACAACTCAGAGCATAAATCATAAATCCTCATCTCCTGGCTTGCTGGCTCATCCTGTATCAACTAGCCTATAGCTAGGACTCAGTCAATATATACTGAACTAGAATCTTATTGCTCTCCCTTTCTGTGCTTCCAGGGCCTGTATTCCAGTGTGGTGTGCCCAGGTACAGTATTGACCAATTTGACTTACGGAATTCTACCTCCCTTTATATGGACACTACTGATGCCAATAATATGGCTGGTAAGTGATGAACATTTATTTTCTTAGTTTATTATATCTGTTCAATTGGGGGCCAAAAATATGAGTTTAATGGTTGGGAAATGATTTAAGAAATTGAACCCAGAGGTGGCAGAATTCCATTTAACTCAAGGCTTTTAAAGTTTACTAGCATGTAACCTCTGCTTCATACTATATGATATTATCCGAGTGTCCACTTCTCTTTAAGGGACTGTTTCTTTAATCACATGCCATAGGTCCCAAGGAGTCTGTGATCATATAATTTTGGGAAATTCATGCTAAACAATGTTAAGCTATGTTTCTCTGGGCTTTTGATGTGGTAGTATGTGTTAAAAGTTCCCAATAAGGGGAGAAGCCTGTGCATTTTATGACTATAGAACTATGTTTTTTTTGTTGTTGTTGGTTTGTTTTCGTTTTGTTGTTTGAGCATGTTGCAGCACACATTGGAAAATGCTACTTTTAGGAAATGTCCTTCCCTTTTAGGGATTAGGAAGAAATGGCTTCTCTCTTCTTTTTAATGTCTCTTCCTTGTGACAGACATAGAAAAAAAGAACAGAAGGAACTATGTCTCTGTGTTAACTGATTGATTCTGAGTGGTGGAGATTAAGTGACTTTTTTTTTAGAGGTCTTTATTTTTTGATACTTAAAAAGAGTTCTATAATTAGAAATACATGTTTTCTTTCTTTAATATTTAAATGAATACTGCTTTTGCAATTCTTTTCCAAACTACCAGAGATAAGTGGTTATCAAATAACTATTGTATTTCCCCCCGCAGCTTCGCTTTTTTGCAAATGCATTCACTATGACACCGTACAATGGAACAGAAGCACTGGTATGTTCTTAGAGTTTCAATAGCTTGTACAGTGGCTTAGCAGATGTGAATTTGAAGTGCACTGGTGGCAGAAACAGTTTCAACAGAAAACGTATAGAACAAGCTTCTAGAGTAATTGAGGTCCTGTTCAGAACCAAGTTATACCCCTAAGGCTAAATGCAGAGCATTAGGAGGGATGTTTGGAAGTATCGGATCTACACTGGATAGCATGACTGTAGGAAAATGCATGTCTCTAGAAGTAAGATACACCAGCAGCTAGAAGAGAACAAAGCAGTGGAACATGAGAGAGGCAGGAAAGCAAGATGGTGATAGGCAAATCAGTGAGAGATTTTCCCATGGAGAAGCTGCCTCTTGCAGTATGAGAGTAGGGGCTACAGAGTCCAGTTCCACTGCTCTGTTATGAAGATTCTCTTTCCTCTGCTAATATTAGAGGGTCCGGTTGTTACTTTATTAAGAAACCATCAGATTTCTTTATACATGGCAAGTGGATGCATGTGTTTCCTCATCAAGGGAAGGTATTGAAAAAGGATCATCATACTTTTTTAATGCTGTATTTACATGATATCTCTGAATATTTTTCAACTCATGCTCCAAAGACAGCCTCTGCTAATGGGTCAGAATTGTCATACAAGATGAAAGTTGCCATCCAGTCTTTCCACCATCTGGTTGAAATCCCAATTGTATTATAGTCAGTTCCTTGTGTGTTTGTCTCCCTCACTCTGCTAAGCTCCTTCAGGATTTTTGCTATTTATCTTTGAAACTTGATGCCCTAGCACTGCAGTACCTACACCAGCAGATTCTTAATTGAAATTGACTAAGGTAAACAGTAAGGGAAATGACTTGAAGTTCTTGTTTTGGTAAATATTACAGAAATAAATACATTTATTTTAGGGACATAAATTGATGATAGAATCTAGTGCTTTTAGACTATTTTATTTTAGTTCTTTTTTTAAAATAACTTTTTTAAATTAATTTTTTATTTTTAAAGAAGCTTTATATTATATAAATGTTACATAAAAAATATAGGGGATTCCCATATGTCCCACTCCCTCCCCCTCCCACACTTTCTTTGACAACAAAACAAAACAAAAACCTTAGAAATACTAATCCATAGCCCTTTAAGGATTACTCCTTGTGCAATATATGGCACTGAAATTTAAGCCAAGAGGTCAAGTATGTATTGCCAGTGGTGTGGGGAAAAGTTAGAAGATAAGATCTCAGTATCTCTTATTAAAGAACTTAGAATGATGTTTAGAAAAAGAATAAACACATAAAATAAGAAAATAAGATGTTCTTTAATCATGTGGTAACTACTCTGGGAATAATCAGTTGGAGGGTGAGTGGGGAGCTGGAGTATGTGGAACAGGTTTTGCTTACTAAGGAGGACTTAATCTGGGCTCTGAAGGATAGGAGGAATTTAGATAGGATGGGCAGTATGACTCTAGTGTCATAGTTTAAAAATATTTTTGTTGTTGTGACCCTCCTATTGTTTCCTCAAATCAGGATGGGTAGGAGCATATCACCTGATGGTTTTATGTCATTTACTACATAGTGATGGCTGTAGATGCTGGTGGATGTGGATGAGGATTTGAGTACATGATAGGTGGAGCTTGCTGCTCTTTCAGTCTTTGGATAATTTTTTTCTCCTTAAATGGGCTAAGCCTGAGTGGCCGAAGGCATGTAGAATTGTGTTAACCTAATCTGTTCTCCAGTTCCTAGCTGTGAGCTTGAGACATTTTTTTAAACACCCATCAAAGCCTTTTATCACCTGTAAAATAGGCATTGTATAAGAGTAAATGAGAGAAGGCTATAAAGATGGCATTCCAAATCAGTGGGGAAAAGATGGATTATTCAGAAAATGGAAAAAATGGAATATGATCTTTTCTTCATACCTTCCACCAACATAAAATTCCAGATGAATTAAAAGATTTATACAAAAAAATTAGGATGAAAAGTTACTACAAGAAAATTTGGGGAAATTTTAAAATAGTTGTGAGTGTGGGGACTTATCTAGTATTTCAAGAATCCCAAAAACCTTAAAGAAAAGACTGAAAATTTTGACTAAATAAAAATCAAATTTTTTTCCCTGGCCCAAAACAGTATTATAAATAAAGCCTAAAGACTAACCACAAAGTGGAAAAAAACTTTTTGCAACTTATATCATAGGCCAAGGGCTAATTTTCTTAATATAAATATATATAAGAAGCTTCAACAAATCAGTAAGAAAAACAGTAACCCATTAGAACAATGGACAAAGGACTTGAACAGAGAGGGCCCTTAAGCTGTCTTAATCATGTGAAAAAATGTTCAACCTCACACATGATAAGAGAAATGCAAATTAAAGCTACAATGAAAAACTATTTTCAACCTCAATTAGCCAAGATTAGAAAGTTTGATAATATACTGTATTGTCAAGGATGTAGGGACACTGGCCCTTTTCTGTATTTCTAGGGGGAAGATAGATTTATATGTTTTCTATCAAGGACTCTTTGGCAAGATCCAACAAAATGCTAAATGCACATACCCTTAACCCAGCAATTCCATCCTCAGTATTTATCTTACAGATGTGCTCAAACATGTATGAAATGATGTATTCACTATTTATTACAGCTTGGCTTGTAATAGCAAAGACTAGAAACAGCCTATATGTCCAGCAGTGGAGACTGCTTGTATAAATCATGGTACATCTATAAAATGGAATACTGTGCTCCATTAAAAAAAGAATGAAACAGCTCTACATGTACTAATATGGAAAGATTTCTAAGGTGTATTGTTTATATGAAAACTGCAGAGTGTGGATATATAATATACTCCATTTGAGTGAGAAAAGAGAATGTATGTATGTGTGTGTATATATATATATATATATATTTTTTTTTTTTTTTTTAATATTTTAAAAGATGCTTAGGTTACATGAATGTTACACAAAAATTACAGGGATTCCATGTTCCCCACCTCCCACACCTCCTATAACCTCCCACATAAACATCCTTCATTAGTGTGGCTCATCACCTGCAATGGATATACACATCCTGGGGCTTTGCCATTAAGCATGGACCATAGTTCACATTGTAGACCCCACTCTTTCCCACACAGTTCTGCATGGTATATGCTGATGTAAAAAGGCCTATATCTGTCGTTGTAATGTCACTCAGGATAATTCCCAAGTCCCAAAAAAGCCCCTGTATTACAACTGCTTTTCCCTCTCCCTGCCCTGAAAGTGTCCAGTGGCCACTGGCTCCACATCAATGTTGTAATTTCTTCCATTGCTTGAATCACAATATGTCTACAACAGAATACCAGTAAGTCCACTCTAGTCCATAGCTCTTCCCCCAATCCTGAGGAGTCTGGGATGGTGATGTCCACTCCACCTCCAAGTGAGAGGGGGCTTATATCTCATGAATAAGATGGATGGGATTATCCCGCCTGCAGCTGCAGGCTCTCTCCATTCCCTGGGTTGGCTGTTGTCCATCATCATCTCCCCACCAGGTGTCTAGGGTGAGTCAGTTGAGCTGTAGAGTAGGAGTTGCAGCTCCACTGACATTCCAGGCACAGCTGGCACATGGGCAGGCCAAAGGCTCCAGTCTCTGGAAGTACACCTACAAACTCCAGCACCACATATAGGTATGAAGAGAAGGGACTGATGGACCATGTGCAAGGAGGACTTATTTGAGTCCAACTCTGTCACTCTCAGGAGCACAGATTCCAAAGGATAGCCCACTGATAAGACATCAATCTCTGGAGCTATCCCCCCTTATATAGGACCTGGGTGTCTCCAGAGCCCTCAGGAGCCCCTCTGTGTGGGGTGATATCCACTTTGGTGTTCTATGAGCTCCTACTGAGGTATGCGTAAGTGTTACCTCTGGGATGACCTCCTGACTCTCTTTGAAGTCTCTTAGCCACTTGAACTCATTTGTCTTTACCTTTTCCCCCTTTTATTCAAGGTCTTTTTCCAGTGAGAATGTATATGTATATGTTTTTAAGAGAATAGATTTTTTTTTTTGGAAGATTTCACAACTTCTGCGCAGTTGCCTCCAGAAAAGAGATGTAGTTGCCTGGAAAATTGTTCACCTTTTGAATGTATGCCTGTGCATGTTTATCTATTAATAAAATATGTACTGCACTAATGATCTATGCTTTACTCTGGCCTGAGCTGAGTATCAACTCTGAATAAGCTAGCTATGAGCTAAGCATGCCATGAACTTTAATCTGGGAATTAAAGATGAAATAGCGCTGTTTTGCTTTAAATAAAATTTCCAGGGGGACTGTTAAGTTGATTGCCTTACTTTCTATCTTCAAGTTACAGCAGTGGTTCATGAAGACATCACAATTAGCTAATGATAATTGAGAGGCTTTGTAGAATTTTTCGTGGGTCCTCTGTAAAGTGCTAGTTGTAAATCCTTACCAGCCTCACTCGCTTTGGGCAGAAAAAAAATCTTTGACATGTTCTTTTCCTTTCCAGGTATGGCTTTTCCACCAAAAGCCCGAATCTCTCAATCCTCTGACCAAATATCTGAGTGCCACTACTGGCTTTGGAAGTAATTATGTAACAGCTCAAAAGGTAAATCTGCTTACATTGTGACATTGAAAGCGTTTGCTGATGAACTGGTCCCTGCTTTCCTGACCAGCCCACCAGCTTCCTGTCTTCTCTTCCATGGTCTTTATTCTCTATACCCTGACGTAACACTGGATTTTTTCATTTCTTTCTGCTTGTGAGCTTGGCACATCTTGTTCTCTCTGCCCGAACTGCTCTGGCCCTTCCTCTTTCAGCTGGTTGATGTCTGCTCATTTTTAAGATCTCAATTTATGTCTCAGCCTTCTGGGTCCTTTAGACCAGGTCACGTGTCTCTGTTACAGACTTTCTTGACATCTTGTCCTGTTTGGTATAGCATTCATTCACCTTTGAGCTCCCTTATTAGGATACAAGCTTCATGAAAATGAGAATTACACCCTGCCTTTCTTAGCAGGGTGCATTGCACATGGTAGATGCTCAATAAATGTGTTACAAGTTGGTTAAAATTTGAAGTGTCTTTCGGTATAAAGCTCACTTCGTTTTGAGTGCTCCAACACCAGTTTTGCTGGTGACAATTACAAGCTTTAATCAATTGCAGCAATTTTGAAGAGTCAAGGAATGAAGAACAGGAAAAAAAATCAGTACTGTGTGTATACAGATGCTGTATATCTTCTAAAAAGAAATCCAACATAAAGTTATATGTTAGAAAATGAGAAAATTTATTTTGAACCTCTAAGAACTCTTTTGTTGTATTTTTATCACGCATCTGATTTTACTTTGGCCTTCCATTTTTCACTAGAAAATAAAACTAGATTGTGGCAAATGAATTATCTTGGTGAAGTCAAATAATTGGCACTGGTGTTAGTCTATAGCTAGCAGCATGACTTTTAAGGGAAGCTGTGCTCTCTGCTTCCCCTGGTACCTGTTTACTAAAAACGAATTTTCACTGTTTTCCAAAGTGTGTATTGTGGAATACTAGTTCCTTGAGAAGATTTGCAAAAAGGGTTTCCTCAGATAAGTTTGGTTAATGCTTCATATATAATAACCTCCTATTTTAGAGACGTGCAACATATATTACTCTAATAAAGGCTTTGAGAAGTTGGTACAGTTAAAAGGTTCATGTGAAATTGTTTAATCTTGGCTTTTTGTTTTTTGATTACATAGCCTTTTTGTTTTTTATTTTCACATAATACCTAATAACATCCCAAAGAACAAACTCAGGAAAACTACTCAAAGTTAATAAGCTTAGTTTTAAGCCCTCAGAATTTGTTTGGACTTGCTATCTGTTAATCTAGAGGGAATAATTTGGTTATAAAAGAAAATGTTTAATTCTATAAACTAAATTATTTTATTAGCATTTTACAGAAATGCATTGAAGAAAGTGTTTTAATCTTAGATTAATTTGGGGAAGTCAGCTTTCCTCTCTGTGAAAAGGACTAAACTAGAAGGTCTCTAGTGCCTCTTCCAACTCCAATATGGAAAAACTCTAAGGCAGTTGAATGAATATAGATGTTATTTCCAAAATGTTAAAATTTTTTTTTAATTTTTAGCCTTTTTGCTATAGAGAGCCTGTTGTCAAGTTCAGGGCCTGTATTGACTTGAATATTACTTTATAGGGGCTGAAAGTTTGATTTTACATATAGTATATCAGTTAAGATGCCATGTGCTGCATAATAGGAATGTAAAATAACAGTGGATTAAACATGAAAGAGGTTCAGAGATCTTGCATGTAAAGACAGTTTGGAGAGAGGCAGTCTCAGGATGATATGGCAGCTTCTCAAGTTGTCGGGCACCCAGGTTCCTTCCAGTCACTGCTTTGCCATCCCTAGGACGTGTTCCCCATTCTTTGTGGCTGAGAGAGCAGTGTGGAAGAAGTGGGAAAGGTGGGGATGTCCATTCCTTCGAAAGAGACTCCTCGGCAGTACCACTGTCTTAGTTAGCCAGGGCTGCTATAACAAAGTAGCACAGATTAGCTGACTTAAACAACAGAAATTTTTTATCACAGTTCTGGACACTAGAAGTCTGCAGTCTGTCTGTGTCCAAATTTCCCCTCCCACAAAGATACTGGTCGTGTTGGACTAGAGCTAACTCCAGTCCAGCTTAACTTTATTTCAACCAGGAATATCCTCAAAGATCCTATGTACAAATAAGTTTACATTCACAGGACCAGGTGTTAGAATCTGAACATGTCTTTTGGGTGGACACAGTTCAATCCATAACAACCACACAGCACTTCTACTTGCAGAGCAGGATGCTCACTAGCTTCAATGGATACTGGAAAGTATAATCTTTTATATGGAGGGCAGTGTGCCAAGCAGAAACCAGGCTCTTTTACTTAAGAAAAAGGGACAAGTGGAAGTTGAAAGGTAGTAGCAATTAGAATTTCTAAAATCTCTTGATTTTCCTCTTTTGCTCTTTTCTATATCACATTTGGTTGGTACCTACTATCCCTGAGTTATGTATGTGTTAGGTAAGACAGCAAAACTCAGATCTCTTACTTTTGCTATTTAGGAGAAGTATCAGTAGGTTGGGTGAGGGTTGGAGTTTGGACTGAGGGTTAATAGAGCCTCAAGTTCCCAGAGTTTCCTGACAGTCTCCACATGCCTGCCACTGCGGCCCTTCCTGCTGACTCCTCTCTTTTTCTTTTAGTTCTCTTACACATGTGGAATGCCTTCTTTTTATGCAAATACTATTTGTTTCCCATTTCCTTTTTAGTCATTCCTATTTTTGCATCTTTCCCAGATGGACCTAGATGAAGACACTGCTGAAAAGTTTTATCAAAACTTGCTGGAACTGGAAAAACGTATTAGGGCCACCATTCCAAAATCAGATAACCAGAGCTGATGATACTCTGAAACATCACTGCCTCCTGTGCTTTCTGCAGCAAGCGGGTTTCCACTGAATTGGATAATGTGATTTATAGCAAACTATAAGCTATAATTATCTCTTTTGCTTCCTTCAAGAATTATCTCAAAGACTATATGTGCATACACATGAGAAAAAGATTGCTAAAGTGAAATATCAATTAGATATTCTCTGTAATGTCACATCAGAGTTATTGGAGTCACCCAACAGAGTATCTATTTCTATTGCTCTGCTGATTAGAGCCCTAGCTAGACCATGGGATGAGATGTAGACTTCAATAATGGACACACAAGCACACATTGGCCCTCTCCTTTCCTTTTGGCCTGCCCACGGCAGGAAGACATACTACCCACTCTGAGTGGTACCCTTAGTTTTGTTCCTATTTCCTAGTCTTTTGCCTTATTTCTCCCGCCACATGCTGCTTCTAACAATCTTAAGGGTACGGATAGCCATGTAGTTAATCACAAGAACAACAGTATATATGTATTTGGGCCACGAGAATTATTTATTTTTAAAGCATCTTTAATTGGTGTGCTAATAGTGGGACTGGCCCTTACCATCATTTGGAAATTTATTCACTATTGACCACCTCACTGTTTTCATGATATTATTTTAATGGGTGTAAACTTGCAGCACAAAAATTATTTACTCACATTGTTTCAATAAAGTTTTCTAATCAAATCATGGCTGCTTGTAGGATATCTGTCGGTTTCAGGCACACTACAGCAGTTGTGGGAACTGGTTAGGACTTCAGGCAAAACTTTTCCTATTAAATCTTAAGGGATCACACTCAAGTCCTCATTTGATATGAAGACAAAATATTAAATGCCTAGATATTTTTCCTAAATATAACTAACCCATAACCTGGAATTTAGCAAACTAATTTTTGTATGCATTAATAAAAGTAAAATACATATATAAATATAATTTCCCCACTGGGTAAGGTGTGAATTTTTTTAAAATTACAACTTCTCTAATTTTCTTGTTAAAGAATTTATTTTTTAGAGTTAAACATTATTCTAACTGAAAATGAGGACTGAGAGCC
Source organism: Tolypeutes matacus (assembly GCA_026826555.1). Lineage (NCBI taxonomy): Eukaryota > Metazoa > Chordata > Mammalia > Cingulata > Chlamyphoridae > Tolypeutes > Tolypeutes matacus. The sequence goes on from JAKSZT010054304.1 coordinate 1,379,062, forward strand.
ACTGGAACCTTCCATTGTTGGAGTGAAAAAGTGAAGTTGGAGAACTGAAAGTAAAGTTGTTTTTTTGTTACTCCATTCATTAATACCATAAATGTGGAAGAGGTACTTTATCTATTGTATGGCTCAAGTTTCTCATCTATAAAATGGAGCAATTATTTTTCTGCTTCCTCTACATATGGTAATGGAGCGAGGATTTAATGCAATAATGCAGTGGCATAAAAGCCTTTTTGAGAATGACAGTTTTCATTAGAGGTTAATGAGCCAGATTTGAGCCAGGTTCAAATGCTGCAGTTAGGCACCAAGCGATCACTTCCTCTCTGAGAGTTCTGTTTTCTAAGTGTTACGACTTCATCCAGGGGGCAGGATCATGCCAGGTGAGGGGGTTGGAGTGTGGATTCTGGTATTGAGCAGATACGTAATCAAATTTGGGGTCAACCATTAATGGTATGACTTTGGGCAGGTTACTTAAGTATTTATGACCTCAATGTAATTCAGAAATGTTGGTAACAGTGCCTGCTTTGCAAAATTGAAATTATATCCTAGTAGATGCACAGTCATTGTGAACTGTTATTCAGTTCTGTCCTATGTTATACCCTAAAGTAGACTTTAAACAAACATGAACTAAATCGTTACTGCATGCCACTTATGATGTGTCAATAGGTTGGTGCACTGCATATTTTTCTGAGCCATTGTATCCAGTTTGCTCAAAATAGAAAAGAAATCATAGTCATCTTCCTCCCTGAGTGGTGTACCTCAAAAATTAATTGCTGCCATTACATGGTCGCCAATTTCACTATTTTGTATCTGAGCTTGGCTACTAGATTGAAGATTTGTAGTTGGGACTCCAGGAGATCCCTAACTTCTTTCTGTGAGCCCTTGGACTAACACATTTATCATGCTTTCCATGGTGGCTCAGTATAAATAATTAATTTGTTCCACAGATATGTAGTGAGCACCGTGATATGCCAGGCACTGTTGACTTTACAGGATATAGAAGTGAATATGTTGGTGATACAGTGAGACATTCCAAAATCCATCTAATAATGCCAGAAAGAAAGAATTGAGAAAATGGGGAAGAGACAGTTCTTGAAGAGAGAATAGCTGATTGTTTTTTTCAGAATTGATAAAGCTGTGATCATCAGACTGAGGAAAATGAGAAGTCCTAAATGAGATAAACACAAATAAATAAAAGCTTACACATATTGAAACTGTAGAGAATGAAAGAAACAGATTTGTCAAAGCAGAGAAAATAGATTACTAATGGAAGATTGACAATTAGACTAATAACAGACTTCTGGCTTTCAGTATTGGTATTGAGAAGACAAGAAAATAATAACTTCAAAATACTGAGGGGAAATAAACCTACATAAATTATAATTCAAGAGTGAGAGTGAAAAATATTTTCAGACAACAGTTGAAGGCTTATCTCTAATAAACCCTTACCTCTAACATTCTTTTAAAAAATAAAAATAAAGACTTCCAGAAGATGTGTTTGAAGGCGAAAATTGAACCCTATATAGGGAAGAAGTGAATGCAAGAAGGAATAGTGAGTAAGGGAATTTGCAAACATGTAGGGAAGTATTAAACATTGACTTTATAAAGCAATAATAAAAATGACTTGTTTCAAGTGAAGAAAAGCAAGGCAGCAATATGCAAGATGGGAGAAATGTTCAGTTAAGACATTCTAAGTATTCATAAGATTAATTTTAGTTGTTACCATTTCTCATGTGCTTATTAAAATTTTAATGGTAATCTTATGGACGAGAAATAAATATACAGTTTACAAACCAATAGCTTTAAAAAAGGGAGAGAGGGGAGATAAAATTGAAACCATCCAAAGAAGAATGAAAAGGGAGGAGGAAAGGAAATTCAGGACAACAAAAAACAACAACAAAAAAAACCCAGATAAACACCCAAATTAAATGAAAAAATCAACATGCCAGTTAAAAGATGGATTACAAGAGCAGATTTTTAAAAAACTTTTTCAAAGAAGACTACTAAAACACGAACACACAGAAAGATTGAAAGTAAAAAGATGAGAAAATATATTCCTGGTGTTTTAGTGTCCTGGGCTGCTCAAGAAAATACTGTGAAAGGGGTTGGGGTACAAATGGGAATTTGTTATCTCACGGTTTTGAGGCTAAGGAGTCCAAATCAAGCCGTCAAGATAATGCTTTCTCCTCAAAGACTGTGGCATTCTGGGCCTGGCTGCTGGCAGTCCTTGGTCACACGGCAAGGCACATGGTAGTGTCTCCGGGTCTCTCCCTTCTCTTCCGGGTTGCATTGATGTCAGCTTCTGGCTTCCTCCTCTGTGGCTTTCTCTGTTTGAATTTCATTCTGCTTATAAAGGACTCCAATAATAGGATTAAGACCCAACCTGGGCCACACCTTCACTGAAATAACCTCATCAAAAGGTCCTACTTACAATGGGTTCTTGCCCGCAGGAATGGATGAAGTTTAAGAACATGTTTTCTGGGGCACACACAGCTCCAAACCATCTCACCTGGCAAACATTAATGAAAAGAAAGTGAGATAAAATAGACTTTAACATTTTTAGGGATTAAGAGAGTCCATATATAATGGTAAAGTCACCATGAAGGTATTATAAACTTTTATGTACTGCTAAAGCTTAAAACATAAAAAAAAAAAAAAACAACAAAAAACCCACAAACAGATGTGTACAGAATTTGAAATGGAAAAATCCACAATTTCATTAGACCTCACTTAGTGATTAGTTAGTCACACAAGAAATTGTTAAGCATGTGGAAGATAAGAATGTGATAAGCTTGATCTAATGAATATATATCCTGAACTCAATAGGGGAGTCATATTCTTTCCAAGCCTACATGTGACAATTTTATGATCTAACTGAAGTTATAGATGAATAAACTAGAAAACACAAGACTGAAAGTTAATGAGTTAAATATCTTACCCAAGAAGTTAAAGGGAATGACCTAAGCCTCAAGTGGGTGCCTTAGTTCTCCTGGGTTAATGTAGTCCTTGCCCCTGCAGAAGTTCTCAGGTTTTACTCTCAGCCCAAGAAAGCCTTTTTTGACATTCTTTTATCATTCTTCAATACACACCACACATTCCTTAGATAAATTAACACATTTCTAAAGTAATAATTCAAATTGTCCCTGTCATGGTTTTCTATACAATATCTTTTAGATAGCACTTCCCTGAAAGTCAGCACACCTGATCTAGTTCTAACTTTGCCAATAACTGGAAGCTAAACCTTTACTATATAACTGCATTGGGAGCCAGTTTGTTTATCTGGAAAGTGGAATTAATACTTCATTGCAAGAATCAAATTAATAATGTCGTTTGCACCTATTATAATGCCTGGCCCAACCAAGGAGCCCAAAAAATATTATTTTGTCACCCCTTTAGTTCTCTCTACCTATAGGGGTTAGAAAGAAAGGAAATGGGTCTACATTGCTTTCAGTTACCGATAAGGAATTTAGTGTCATAGTCAAATGGTCTGGATTTGAATTCTGACTGCTCAGCTTACTAGCTGAGTGAACTCTAAGTGTTTTTATTTGTTAAATGGGGATAATAGCTGTTGTGAAGGTTAAGTGAGTTAATATATGTAGTATATTTTGTACAGGACTTTACTAAGCAATCAAGTAAAAAAAAATAGAAGTTAGAGGGAAAATGAGCAAATACAAAGAAAAGGAAGATAAAGGTAAATACAGAAAATAATGTAGTAAATAAAAATACAATAAAGAAACAATTAGATAAGAGCTGGTTCTTTCAAAAAATAGGCAAAATTCTGCTGAGATGAATGTAAGAAAAAAAAAAAGACACTGTGAGTGGAGGTGGCTCCAGCCATTAGGCACCTCCTCCCACATGGGGGGTCCCAGGTTCAGTTCTCAGTGCTTTCTTAAAAAAACCAAAAGACCAGCACACAACAAACAGACACAGCAAATGCAAACAACGAGGGAGTGGGGAGAAATACATAAATAAAATAAACCTTAAAAAAAAAAGAAAAAGAAAAGATACTAATAACAATATTAGGACCAAAAAGGAAGACATAACTACAGAAGTAGAGATTTTAAAAATGAGAGGAAACTGAACATCTTTATACCAATTTGAAATACGTAGCAAAATATTGTTTCCTAGAATAAAATGTACTTTACAGTTGCATGTGAATCTATGATTCTCTCAATAAAAATTTCAATTAAAAATTGAATTCCAAATTCCCAGATGTCCCTCTGAACATCAAAAACAAACAAACAAACAAACAAAAAACACACAGATCATCTTAATCCTATACAAACTGTTCCAAATATATGTTTCCAAGATAATTTTGTGAGGCTAGCATATCATTTATAGCAAAACCAGATAAAGGCAACACTTGAAAGGAAAATTGAAAACTAACTCACTTATTAACATAGATAAAAAGATCTTAAAACTGAATATAGCAATGTATTAATAAAACAAAACAAGACCAAGTTGTACTGGTACTAGGAATGCAAGGCTAGTTTAAAACCAGAAGAGCTAATAATGTAATTCATTACATTAAGAAAATAAGAAAGAATAGTAATATTATCCCATCAGTACATGCAGAAATAGATTTAATAAAATTCAACCCTCATGTATGACAAAAACATCATAACAAACAGTAATAGAGGGAAACGGATGTGGCTCAAGCAACTGGGCTACTGTCTACCATATAGGAGGTCCAGGGTTCGATTCCTGGGGCCTTCTGGTGAAAGGCAAGCTGGCCCGCATGGCATACTGGCCCGTGCAGGAATGCTGGCCTGCATGGAGTGCTGGCCTGTGCAGAAAGCTGGCGCAGCAAGATGACGCAACAAAAAGAGACACAGGAGAGACAATAAGAGATGCAGCAGACCAGGGAGCTGAGGTGATGCAAGAGATTGAGTGCTTCTCTCCCACTTCGGAAGGTCCCAGGATCGGTTCCCAGTGCTGCCTAAACAGAAGACAAGCACAGAAGAACACACAGAGCAGATAGCAAGTGCAAAAACAATGGGGGGGGGGAGGATGAAATATTAAAAGAATTTCTTTTAAAAATAGGAACAAAATATTAATGCCTGTTAACCCCATTTATTTTCAGTATTATGCTAGGATTTTTAATCTGAAGAGTAAAACAAGACAAAGAACTAAAATATCTAAGGACCAGAAAGGAAGAAACAAATTATTATTTGCAGATGATCTGATTGTCTTTATTGAAAATTAAAATAATAAATAGGTAAGGATGCAAAATTATTATTTTTTTAAATCAACTGCTTTCTTGTATATCAGAGAGAAGCATTTAAAAGACTAGTAACAAAAGAATAGTTGGTCATACCATGAACTTCTATATGGCAGTTAAAAATGGATGACTTAGAGATATTTGTGCCAATAGGGGTAAATCTAAAAGTATATAATGTCGAGTGAAAACAAGTTTCAGAAGGATGCACCAGTTTGATTCACTCATAATTTAGAGCTATATTTATATGTAAAAAGTATTAAAACTTACAGAAATGATAAACACCAAATTAAGAGAGCAGTTACTTTGAATAGGAGATAAAGCCGTGGAGAAACATTACATGGGATTTGCACGGGTGTCTGTAAGTTTTATTTCTTAAGTTGGATTGTGTTTATGTGTGTATGGTTCTGTGGAACTTGATCCCATGTACAGATTCATGTTACCACCACCATAATGAAGATACAGAACTTCTCCATTACTGCCAAGGAATTCCCTCATGCTACTTCTTTATAGTACCACCCACCTGACCCATACTGGTGCTCTGGCAACCACTAATCTTTTCCCTATATCTATATTTTTGTCATTTTGATAATATTATGTAATAGAATATAAGTTTATAACATATAATATATAAATGTATAATATCTAATTATAAATATTATAAATGGCATCACAATGCCCAAGAGTACATTGAGTCATAATTTAAATGCATGTTTAGTTTTGTAAGAAACTGACCAATAATTTTTCAGAGTAGCTGTACCACTTTACATTCCCACCAGCAATGTATTTGACAGTTTCTCTGTATCCTCCTCTCCCACCCCAGCATTTGGTATAATCACATTTGGTTTTTGTTTGTTTGTTTTTGTTTTAGTTTAGCCATTTTAATAGGTAGGTACTGATGATATCTCATTGGGTTTTTTATTTTCATTTCCCTGATGTTAAATGATATTAAACGTTTATTTGTGTGCTTATTTGCCATCTGTAGCAGTTTGATATTGTTTATGAATTCCAAAAATAGATATTGGATTATGTTTGTAGACTGGTCTGTTCCTCTGGGCATATTAGATTGTATTAACTTCAGAAGTTTCACTCTTTTGATTAAGTTATGATTAGGGCTTTGATTGGGCCACATCAGTAGGTGGCCCTTGGTGGATGGGGACTCACAGAGTAAACGTCAGGGCAGAGGAGAGAGTTGGAGTTTTGATGCTGGAGCCTCAGGAAGTAAACACACAGGAGAAGAACAAAGAGGAATAGAGATGACTCCATAGACTCGACAGAGGCCCAGAGAAGAGAGAGCCTGAGAGTCTACAGCTGACCTTGTGGAGAGACCAGAGCAGCTGAACCTGGAGAGGACTGAGCCCCGGGAGAGAGAGGAGACTTATCCCAGCCTGCAGCTGATATTGGAAGAAGCTGGGAACACGGAGCCTTGGGAGCAAGAGAAAGGCTGGACCCTTGCAGACTTTGGCAGCCACAGAAATGTGGTTTGCAAATATTTTCTCCCAGTCTGTAGCTTACCTTTTCATCCTCTTGAAAAGGACTTTCACAGAGAAAAGTTTTTTTTAATTTTGATCAAGTCCTACTTACCAATTTTCTCTCTTATCGATCGTGCCTTGGGGTCATGTTTAAGAACCGTCACATAGCCCTAGGTCACAGAGATTACCTCCCGTGTGGTTCTTTTAAAAGTTTTACAGTTTTGCATTTTACATTTAAAGCCATGAGCCATTTGACATAAAGTATGAAGATTTGGTTGAAGTTCTTGAAAAACAAAACAAAACAACCAAAAAACTATATATATCAACTTTTTTTAAGTTGTGAAAATTTATGAGCATAAAATTATTCATGGTATTTTGTATTAGCTTTTTAATGGCTGCAAGGTCTGTGGTGACATTTCCTGTTTCATTCCTGGTCATGGTGTTCGTTTTTAATTTCTATCAGTCTTGTTATAAGAGTCTCAATTATATTGATTTTTTGTTTTGAAGAACAGCTTTTCATTTCATTGATTTTTCTCAATTGTTTTCCTATTTTCAATTTCTTTGATTTCTGCTTAGATCTTTATTATTTCCTTCCTTCTACTTTCTTTGGGTTTATTTTGCTCTTCTTTTTTTGGTTTCTTGCGGTAGGAACCTAGATTATTGATTTGAAGACTTTCTTCATTACTAATGTAAGTATTTAGCACTATAAATTTTCTGCTTAGAACTGTATTAGCAGCATTACATTTTTTTTAAATTAGGGAAGTTATAGGTTTATAGAAAAACCATGCAGATAATACAGTATTCTTATATACCCCTTTACACACACAGTTTTTCCTATTATTAATGCTTTGCTTTAGTGTGGTAACGTTGTTCCAATTGATGAAACAATATTATTATAATTATACTATTAAATATAGCCCATAGTTTACATTAGCATTCACGGTTTGTGTTGTACAGTCTTAGGGTTTTTAAAATCATTTAATCTAGGAACATATATACAGCCTAAATTTTCCCCACATTCAAATATATAATTTAGTGGAGTTAGTTACATTCATAATATTGTGCTACCATCACCACCATCCATTACCAAAACTTTTCTGTCACATAAAACAGAAACTCTATTAAGCATTAGCTCCCCATCCCTTACCTCCATCTTGGCCCCTGTTTACCTGTATTCTAGGTTCTGATTCTGTGAACTGGATTATTCTAATTATTTCATATTAGTGAGATCATATGATATATATCCTTTTGTGGCTTGCTTATTTCACTCCACAGGATCTCTTTAGGTTCATTCTTGTTGTCTTATGATTCAGAAATGCATTCCTTTTTATGGATGGTTAATATTCCTTTGTATGGATATACCATATTTTGTTTCTCTGTTCATGTGTTGGGGGACATTTGAGTTGCCTCCTTTTAGTAATTGTGAAAAATCCTGCTATGAGCTTTGGTATGCAAATATCTGTTTGAGTCCTTTTTGAGTCCTTCTTTTCATTTCCTTTGATATATACCTAGAGGTAGGATTGTTGGGACATAATGGTAATACTTAACTTTTTGAGAAACTGTGGAAAACAGCTTGGCAGTTCCTCAAAAAGTTAAGTATTACCATTCCCACCAACAGTGGATGAGTGTTCCTACTTCTCCATATCCTCTCCAACACTTGTTATTTTCTGTTTTTTTTTTTTTTTTTTTTTAATAATAGCCATTTTAGTGGGTATGAAATGGTATCTCATGTTGGTTTTTATTTGCATTTCCTTAATGACCAATGATGTTGAGCATCTTTTCCTGTGGTTACTGGCCATTTGTATACCTTTTTTGGAGAAATATCTATTCAAGTCTCTTGTCCATTTTTTAAAAAATCATTTGTCTTTTTGTTGTTGAGTTATAAGATTTCTTTATATATTCTGGATATTACACCCTTATTGGATATGTGCTTTCCAAATATTTTCTCCCATTATATAGGTTGTCTTTTTCACTTTCATGATGAAGTCCTTTGATGCACAAAAGTTTCAAATTTTGATGGGGCCCCATTTAGTTAATTTTTATTTTGTTGCTCATGAATTTGGTGTAAAGCCTAAGAAACCATTGCCTAACACAAGGTCCTGAAGATGCTTCCCTATATTTTCTTTTAGGTGTTTTAATGTATTGGTTCTTATATTTAGATCTTTGATCCATTTTGTGTTGATTTTTGTATATGGTATGAGTACAGGTCTACCTTCAGTCTTTTGTATAAGTATATCCAGTTTTCCTAACACCATTTGCTGATGAGACTATTCTTTCCCCATTGAGTGGACTTGGCACTCTTGTCAAAAATCATTTGGCCACAGATGTGAGGGTTTATTTCTAAACTCTCAATTCTATTCCATTGGAGTAAATATGTCCTTGTGCTAGTATCATGCTGTTTTTATTACCGTAATTTTGTAGTAAGTTTTAAGATCAGGAAGTGGAAGTCCTCCAATCTCATTCTTCTTTACCAAGAGGTTTTTGGCTATTTGGGGTCCCTTATCCTCCATATAAATTTGATGATTGGCTTTTCCATTTCTGCAAAGAAGGCTGTGGGAATTTTGGTAGAGATTGCATTGAATCTGTAAATCGCTTTGGGTAGAAGTGACATCTTAACAATATTTAGTCTTGCAAGCCATGAGCATGGAATGCTCTTCCACTTATTTAGATCTTCTTTGATTTATTTCAGCAATGTTTTATATATTCTGCATACAAGTCCTTTACATCCTCGTTAAATTTATTCCTAGATATTGATTCTTTTAGTTGCTATTTTAAGTGGAATTTTAAAAAAAAATTTCTCTCCAGATTGTTCATTGGTGCATAGAAACACTACTGATTTTGCCTGTGACTTGTACCCCACTACTTTGCTGAATTCATTTACTAGCTCTAGTAGCTGTGGTTGTGGAATTTATGGGATTTTCTATATATAGGATCATGCCATCTGCAAAAGGGAAAGTTTTACTTCGTCCTTTCTGATTTGGATGACTTTTATTTAGTTTTCTTGCATTCCACATTTTTAACATGCTGGGCTTTTGTTTTCATTTAGTGCTGTGTATTTTTAAAATTTTCCTTTGAAACTTCTTCTTTTATCCATGAAATATTTAGAACTATGTTGTTTAATGTCCACATATTTATAGATATTCCTGTTTTAATTTTTAATGATTTCTGGTTTTATTTTATTATGCTCAGAGAATACACTCTGACTTTAATTCTTTTAAATTTGTTGAGGTTTGCTTTTATAGCTCAGGACATGGTCTCCCTTGGCAAATGTTTCATGGGCTCTCCTCCACAACATGCCTGCTGTTGTTTCTTCTTCAGAATACTGTATTTGGAAAATAGTTTATTTGTAAACACCCATTTTCTCATTCCTGTGGCCTTTAATAAGGGACAATGATTTCTTATTTGTGGTCTACAAGTAAGAATTCCTTTCTTATCCACTTACAACAATATAAAAAGTCCTGTCTCCTATATTAGTTCTGAGCCAGGCTACATGTGTGGTGATTTAAAAATAATAGATATGGGACACAGGAGGGAAAGGAAAGGAAAGCAGAAAGCATTTGATACCAAGACAGCACTTCTTTTCACTCTGCTTACAACTGGAGGCACGTTTGTTCCAGAGAGATTTATAGCGATATAGAAGTTCTCTTGTTGGAAGGGACTAAGGATAATTCATTTTATTCTTGGCAATCTGAGCCTTAATTCAGGCATTTGAAGGGACTTGCAGCTAGATTTTAGAGCCCGGGGTAAAAATGGATGAGAAAGTAGCAAAAAACTAGCCACAGGTAGGATTGACAATTATCATTGAAAGGATGGATCAACAGTTGTCCAGGAATAAGGTGATAATGTACCAGGCTGATGCCCATAGAGGCATCAACAAAATGGTAATATTATGACAGTTAGGTACACTATACATAATAGTACATTTTAACAGTTTGAATATGTGACTTCAGTCATCCAGTGTTCTTTCCTCCAGTCCTTTCAGTCACCTTCATCAGTTCAGCTAGTGTTTCAAAGGTTGCAGCAGCTAATTGAAAGGTGTCAGGTTTCTGGAGATGTAAGTGACAAGGACATCCTAATTTGGATGGAGTTGATGGTGGGAAGAAAGAGCTTCTGGCCTTGTCCTAATGCTTTAAGCCTTCCTGGAGTGCACAGTTGTTTCTGTCATAATGAGCACTGAACCTCCAAAACCCCGACGCTGCCCTGGTATCTTTACAGGGCTGAGCTTATCATGGGACAGCTGCACACCACGGCCTCCTTTCACTTTCTTCCCTCACATGGCACTGCCGAGCCCATGACCCTTCATATTGAGCCTATGTGTCTGGCCCAGGGATGGGACTATTTTTATTTCTAAGTTTTAAAGTTGTCAAGTACTGGTGTCTTGTCCTTAGAAGAGTTGCAGTGGGAGAAGTGTAGGGACTGAGTTCCATTCAAATCATGGAACTATCTTAACTATTCAGAATTCTAAATTTCAAAGAACCAAACAAATTGATATCAGAGATTTATTCAGAAAAATCTTGGGCCAATTGGCAGCAATCTGGAAAAAATAATAGTTGGCCCCTTCTTTCATTCCTGAATAAGCAGAATTAAAAATGCCCCCTGATCTTTGCTCAGTGTTACTTCTATGATGTGTTATATACTATATGTCATATATGTTAATCTCCCTTAAAATAGGGAGATTATTCTGGATTATCCAGGTGGGCTTTATGAAATTACTTAAGTCATTAAAAGCAGAAGAAAAGCATCGGAAGTCAAGTTAGAGAGATTTGAGATTCTAACGTATGCTCTCCCCTGGGCCCTGAGGGAGCAAACTACTCTATTGTGGAGAGAACTACTTGGCAGGAAGGTGAGTGGCTTGTGGAAGCAGAGGATGGCCCTTGGCTGACAGATAGGAAATAGGGACTAAGACCTATAGTAGAAGGAGCTAGATTCTGCCAAGGCTGTGAATGACCATAAGAGTGAACTCTGTCCAGAGTTTCCAGCCTGACTGATACCTTGAGACCCTACGCAGAAATTCCAGTCATACTGTATAGGACTTCGAAGACCTACAGCAATGTGCCATAATAAATTTGTGCTGTTTTAAGAGATGTTTATAATAATTTGTTATGATAGCAATAGAAAACTAATACAATTCCTTACATCAAAATAAATGCAAGATGGATCAATAAAGAATAAAAACTATTACATAAAAATTAAACTTTCTGCACAATGACAGATACTGGCCATTATACATTTTGTCAAAGCCTGTAAGATTATATAGTGCAAAATGTAAACCATAATGAAAACTATTGACCATGGTTAATAGCAATGCTTCAATATTTGTTCATCATTTGGAACAATTGTACCATTATTATGTAAGATATTATTAATAGGGGAAAATGTGAGAGTGGGAAAGCATGAGGTATATGGGAATCCCCTATATTTTTTATGTGATTTTTCTGTAACCTAAAGTTTTTCTGAAAATAAAGTAAAAAAAACAAAACAAAACAAAAAAAACACTGGGAGAACATACAGAAAAAATTGTAAACATGCAAAAAGATAACAGATCTTAGGGTGATGAAAGGGCCAGTGTAAGAAATTTATTTTTGGCTTTGTTTTGGGGGAAGTTTTGGATTGCAGAAAAGTTACACCTGTGGCAGGGGAGGATCACTGGTGCAGGATGTCAGTGGTGGGGGGATGAGTGGGGAAGGGTGCACCCAGCGCATGCCTCTGTGGAATATGAATGGGGTTCATGTGGTCATGGGGTGTCATCTCAGTGGGTGGAGACCCCCACAATAACCAACATAATATTAAATTCCCATCCTGGGGAGTCCTGCTACATTCTCTAATAGAGTGGCAAGAATCTCTAGAGTACATAGGTAGTGCCTAGTGAAAGAGGACAGACCAGTATACCAGGGCCTTGATATTAATGCTTGCAGTTATGAACCTTATTCTTGTAAAATCGAAACTTAGCCTAGTAATGTATATTGCCTAAGAGTTACCTCCTGAAAATCTCCTTGTTACTCAGATGTGACCTTTCTCCAAGCCAAACTCAGCATACAAGCTCACTGCCTTCCCCCTGGCATGGGAATGACTCTTGGGATGAACCCCTCTGGCACCGAGGTATTATTACCAAGCACCAACTAGTGATGCATTTGTAAAAAGACCTAGACCAAAAGGGGGAAATATTAAATACAAATGAGTTTTTATGGCTGAGAGACTTCAAAGTGAGTTGGGAGGTCATTCCAGCAGTTACGCTTATGCATGTCTCAGGCAGAGCTTACTACCTGCCACAGTAAACAATGCCTCAAGCAGGGGTGCTCCTGAGGGTTCTAGAGACACCTGGACACTATAGGCAGGGTACACAACCCCAGGAAATTGGCACCCTATCAGTGGGCCTTACCTTGGAATATAGGTCAACCTATTTCCCCAATGTAACAGAATTAGACTCATTTATAATTTTCCTAAACATGGCTCTTATGCCCCTTTTATTTGAACCTATAGTTAGTACTATACCCAATAAGTATATGTCCCAGAGACTTAAGTCTTCAGTCTGTTCATATGCCAGTTGAGCCCTGAATCTCAGCAGAGGTGCAGCCAACACCTACTCTCCAGTTCATTGGACTTGCCCAGGACAACTAACAAAATGATGGTGATGGACAACACCCATCCCAAAAAAACAGAGTGTATCTACAACTGCAAGCAGGACAGTGCCAACCATCTGCCCCATGGAATCTAAGTCCCCTCTCAATCTGAAGCAGAGTGGGCATCACCATCCCAAAATCGTCAAGATTGAGGAATGAACAGACATAAGGGGAGAACGCAAATATGGACCAAAGTAGATGTATTTTTATCCTAGTAATGGAAGAACTTGTAACATTGATATAAAGATAATGGTCACCAGAGGTTCTGAGGGGAGGAAGAGGGAGAATAAGTATAATATGGGGCATTTTTGGGACATTGGAATTGTCTGCATGATATTGCTATGATGGATACAGGCCATTATACATTTTGTCAAAACATAAAATTGTATGGTGCAAAGTGTAAACCATAATGTAAATTATAGACCATGGTTAATAACAATGCTTCAATATTTGTACATCAGTTGTAACAAATGTACCACACTAACGAAGATTTTATCAGGGAAAAATGTGAGGGGGGAAATGTGGGGTGTATGGGAATCTCCTCTAATTTTGATATAACTTTTCTGTAATCTAAAACTCCTTTAAATATAAAATTAAAAATAAAAGTCCTGAAAGAAAAAAAAACTTTCTCCACAATAAATTTTCATAAATAAAGTTAAATTAAAAAACAAACAGAAAAATTTTTTCAATGCATATGAGAGCCACTGGGGTAATTTACCTAATATTTCAATAATGCATATAAATCAATAGAAAATATTTAAATATTCCTAATTTTACCAATAATACCATGAATTAAAATTATAATTACAATGAGTTATCACCTTTCACTTATCATATTAGCAATATCAAAAGGTTTTGTTCAGGTTGTGAAAGTATAGGCACTATCATTTAATGTTGTTTTTGATATAAATTCTTTACATCTTTGGAGATCAATTTGACAGTATCTATCATTTAAAATGCAGGTACCCTTAGAGTTATACTTTTTCAAGTTTATCCTACAGCTATACCTCAAAATATGTACAAAGATATCTATAGTGGCCCACTATCCCCAACCCAAAACCCCTAGTACTGAATGTGCTTCAGTACCTGAAATTCCTTGGATCTTAGAAAGATAAGATGGTACAAACAATATGGTATCTTTTGTAGCAATTTTATTGGGACCTAGGATATCACTTTGTAATCAAGGCCAATAATGTGGCAGTGAAAAATTTATGAAATCCCATTAAATATCCTCACATCCCTTCAGCTAAATTTTTGCTGCCAAACAATTATGAACATACTCAGTTTTCTAAGCCTTTTGGGCTTTGGAATTTCAGATAATTGATTTAAACTTGTATGAGAACACAGTCATCACAGTTTTTTTTTTTCTTTATAAAAGCAAAAGAGTAAAAAGTACTCAAACATCTCTGGCTATACAATTTAATATTATCTCAGTATTTAAAAAGAATAAAGCAGGTATATATGGACTGATATTATTAAGTGCAATGAAGTGTGTTTATTTTGCTTTCTTTTTTTGTACATACATACATATATACATTTACACACATGCATATATATATATACATATATATACATGGAATCTCTGGAAGGACACATAAAAAAACAGTGACAGTGGTTGCCCTGGGAAGACAGACTAGACAAGAGGACTAGCGCATGGTCCTCTTATTGCATACACTTCGTACTGAATTTTTAGTTTATATATTTTATTTTATTTCTAATTGACAGCATGTATTTCCTAACAAGAAAAAAAAAAAAAAATCTCTAGGAAAGTACAGGTTGGTTCAGATTTAGCTCTGTCTCCAGGGCTCCTCCGTTGGAGTTGCTACCTTCCAGGATGGTGGATGTTTGGACAGATGGTTCTGAGAAACAGAGACAATGTGATAGAGAGAAATGGATTGAAATGTTTTTTTAAAGGTCCAGGTTTAAGTGTAGGCAGATGGAGTGGATGACCCCTTCTACACCATCAAATTATATATATATATATATATAGACAGTTCATAAAATTCCTTATCAATACCCAGATCATTTTCCCTTTCAGCCCGTAAACAAAGATATCGTGACAAATGAACAGTTTTCTCAAAGACGACTGCCAATAAGAGTGCAGTGGGCTCAGAGCCTGACGGAGTAGCAGCCTGCAGCCTCAGCCAGGGAGCTGCAGCCGTTTTCCATGGAGGAGTGGCCCGGCGACCACGACACCGCCCAGCCATTACCATCCGCACCATCACTCGCAGCAGCGGCTGCACCACCACCGCCACCATTATTATTTCTACAACCACAGCCACAACCACTACCATCTCTAGCGCCAGCAGCAGCCTCACCAGTACCTGCAGCATGGCGCTCAGGGCAGCTCCAAGGCCCCGCCAAAGCCGCTGGAACAAGAGCAGAAACACGCCCTCCAGCAGCACCAGGAAACACTGAAGAGGAAAACAGGTGATGGTGAACTAAATGGTAAGGCTGCAGAAAGAGAAATATCTTTACAGAGCCTGGGTTCTGACGATACCAACAACCCTATTTCCAGGGCAACCAGCAAATTGTAGGCACTAACCTGAAGCAGACTGTTTCACCTTTGGGAAGGCAGGAATTAAAACCAAGGATTTCAGTCAGAAAAACTGTATGGACAAAAAAGAATGGGAATCTTATGAAAATAAATCTGGAAAGAACCAATCTGTAGACAAGACCACTGTGGTAGCAATTCCAAATGGTGTTGTGACAAATAATTCTGGTTATATTACTCATGGTTATTTGGGCAAAGGAGCAGGTAATGATGGTAGTGGATCTGTGAGTGGATATATCACTCCTAAAGCAAGGAAAGCTAGGCACAATAGTGCCAAAGGTTGTGAAAACCTTAATTTAGTACAGGACAAAATGCAACAAGAGACCAGCATCCCAACCTTAAAGCAGGGACTTGAAACTTTCAAACCTGACTATTGTGAACAAAAGGGAAATCGAATAGATGGTTCTAAGCCCATGTGGAAGCATGAAACAGGGTTTGGAGGAACAAGCAGAGGAAAACTGTAGGTGGTGAGCTGTGGAAGAGCTCCAGTATTAAACCTGGTGTGAGCAGTAAAAAGTTTGATGATCTGCCCAAAGGAGAGCATGCTTCAGCTATTGCCTCCAAGGAGGACTCGTGGACCCTATTTAAACCACCTCCAGTTTTTCCAGTGGACTATAGCAGTGCTAAAGTCATTCCTAAAATAAGTTATGCGAGCAAAGTTAAGGAAAACCTCAACAAAACTGTACAGAATTCTTCTATGTCTCCATCTTCATCCTCTTCATCATCTCCTGGGGGAACTCAGACCCGTCTTCTAGTCAGTTATCCCAGGTCCCTAGGTCTTCACTGAAATCTTTTACCCTGCCAAATTTCCTAATGGACCTGTTTTAGCAGGGACTATTGCAAGTGGGTGTTCTCCAGGGGGTCAGCCACTGCTAACTACTGCTGCTAATACCCTAACACCCATCTCTCCTGGGACTGATTCAGTTCTCCAGGACATGAATTTAACTTCAGCAAGTGCTGAACAAATTAAGTCTAGCCTTTTTATCTACTCTTCAAATATGCAAACTGTGCTGTTGAGTACAACACAAGTGGATATGCCCTCTCAGACAGATCAGCAAAATTTGGGGGATGTCTTCCAGCATCAGTGGGGTTTATCACTCATAAATGAGCCCATTGCTGGCCCCAAGACTGCTTTTGGGAAGTCATCAGATCACAAAGTAATGGAGGTGACATTTCAAGGGAAATGTCCTACCAGTTTGGATTCACAGGGTGCTGAAATAATCGCCTCAGGAACTGAGCATCCTGTGTTTCCCAAGGCTTATTAGCTGGGAAAATGGACCAGACCTCAAGTGCTGGGTAACATTCTAAAACCTGGGACTACTAGTGAGAGTGGAGCCTTATCCTTGCTACCCAGTCATGTAGGTGACCTGCAAAAAGCAGTCAAGGTGCTTTAGCGTTTCTCTCAAAGGACTACAAGAAAATCAAAATCCTCTGGTCTCTCCTACAAACACTTTGTTGGGTTCTGCCAAAGAAGAGAAATAGCAAAGAGGCCTAGAAAGGAGTGAGAGCTGGGGTTCTTTTGACCTGAGGGATGCTACTGTATATCACACTAATGAAAGAGAAACAATTTGGAATTTGCAGAAGCAAGATCCTGAAAGGATAATTAGTCCAGATCAGTGAAAGGCAGCAGGGTCAGACTCTGCTTATCCATAACATTTCTATAGCATTAGAGCCACCATTCAGGGGACACAAGACTTTTATGTTCCTAGAAGTTCAAGACAGCAGAGGAACCATAAGTAGAAACATAGGATAGTATATATGACTATATATATATATATATATATAGTTATTTTAAAAATTGCATCTGAAAGTTATTAGACTTCTTAAGGAATCAAAATTTATTTCAAGAGACTACACAAAGTTATTTAATCTATTGTACTGAATAGATTTTTTTGTTGTGGTTTTGTTAGTTTTTGTTTTTAAGAGTGAATGCAACTGATTACTAAATACAGACTTACAAAGTGTGGTTCTTACATTCCTGCTGTCATCAACTTAGGCAACAAATGACCCACTGGAAATGCAAAACCACTTAAAAGATCTCTGCATCTTGTTCTGTGACTAATGTGATACACTAATCGCAGGCAACCCAAAATGATTCAACATTTTCCCCACTCCTCCCTTGACCTTTTGGTTTTACTTTGACCCCTGTGAGGATGCTGGATAAATGCCTTGAAGTTGGCAGGGATGCATGTTTTTTTTATTTTTTTATTTTTTTTATTTTAAGCAAATATGATTTGCGTGTCTTTCCAGGAGTTAAGCAGCCTCTGGCAAGGGGTGGGAGGGTGCTGGGGAAATGCTTTTATTTTTCTGTGGCGGGGAATAGTTGGTGGTTCATTGTGCACTTGGCTTCAGTTGCACATTGGACTTTTACAACTGAAGAACCCAGGAATGTCATTTAAAGGAAAGTTGCAGAACAAGCAATTGGCTTAGGTATTTAATATGAAAAAAATATTCCTGTTCCCATACTTTAATATAATTGTATAACTGGGTGCAAAAATATATTCTGCCTGTCACCTGTAGGTGCTCTAGACTTGCTCTTTGTCACCGACACTAAATGTGCTGTTTTCCTTGTTCTTTTCATCAAACATCTAAAGAGAAACTTCTCTACCTTTCCATAAATTCTCTCCCTTTAATTTCTCAGAAACTCTAAAAAGGGAAGGAAAAAAAAAACCCATGAAAACTAAAATTTCCATGTTTTTGGCCAAGTAAGGAGGTAATTGATCCTGCATATAGAAAGCGTGTTTTCGTGCAAACTGTACTTCCGAGTTTATTAGCTTCAAATTATATCTCAACAAATAGATTTTATTAGAGCAAATGGTTTTTTTAAAAAGAAAATAATGTGAAATTCTGGAAATTTTTCTTTTAAGCAGAGAAAAGCACAACCCCTTCTTATCACATGACCACCCTGTTACATTGCAACTTGTGCATAGCATGCCAAAATAAATTTTTATGTGTGTGCAGAAATTAAGGGTCTAATTTAAGTCTGGGTGATGTTAGTGGCATAAAAACAAGCTCTCTTGTCTGACATAGCATCACATCACACACGCAGAAATTAGTATATACATGTATGTCAAATAAAAGTTAAGATAGCAGGGCATTTGTTTAGAGAAGTGTAGTCTTCTAATAAAAGCAGATTGGATCTCCTGGGCTATTTTGAGGAGAAAGTAACTACTTTTGTTTTACTCCTTTGCTTAAGAAATATCCAGTTTTGAGAGATGGTAACATGGCTGGGTTTTCTTGTTGTTGGTTGAGGCTTTTAACTAGTAGTAAAAATAATAAAATAATAAAAAGAAAAGAAAAATAAATAATAATAATAAAATAAAAAACGTGGATTTCTTCTGCCCTGCTTAGGTTTTAAAAATATAAGCATGGATTGCCAATTCCACTTGATGTAAACAAAACTTTTTATACATAATATTCTATTATTGCATGTATCTATAATCTTATTGTATGTGTACTGTATAATTTATTCTTATTGTATCAGTCCACATTCAGAAGCTTGTGGAAGGCCAGTTTAAGATAGTTTCTTTTCACCTGTAAACTGTATCACTTTTATTGATATTGTAATTTTCAAATGTATATAATATGTTTACAGATGTGCTTTGTTACTATCCTGATTTTTTGTTGACTCCCCTGCCTTCTTGCCAAAAGCTAGGATGCTTCAGGTCGACGTATAATTAAAAGCAACTTTAGGGCATTGGACAAACTAAAAAAATGCAACATACCACATCCTGGAGTCTGTGTTTTTGTGTGTTTAATAAATATTTTTTTTAAGGAAAAAAAAAAGTGTAAGGGCAAAGGGGGGAGAGAAGAAGGGATGAGAGATTTGAATGTGACTCCAAAAATGACACAGTGGCTTGATTTTTAAATTCAACATGAAATGGAAAAGTTAGTGGGATCATTCAAAATTTTAGGCCCTAACAAACAAAACGAAGCAAAACAAAATGAACAAAACCAAGCAACCGAAAACTCCAGAAACAGAGCCTGTGGAGCAAGAGAGGGGGAAACTGCGTGACAGACTCTGGGCCCTGCCGCGCCCTTCGGCTAGCAGGTGTCACCCTCACCATGCGGCCGCCGGGCCAGGTGTGGCGCGGTGCTCAAGGGTCGGGCACCGGCGGAGGGAAACGGGGCCGCTGGGGGCGGGGGGCGTGGAGGGCGCCCCAGTACGTGTCACCCGCCTCCAGGCTCTAGTGCAGCCAGGATGATGCCGGCTGATGAGCCCATGGGCCGGGTCACAGAGTCAGTCGCCGCTAGAACTATACCCCATTTGGAAAACTGGTCCCTGCTGCCGGGCGTTCGGTTTTCGTGCCCATCACGGTGATGTTGAGAAAGGTGGTTTTGGTCCCCAGGGCGAGCAGGTGAGTTCCTTCCTCTCAGAACCCTATGAAAAGGCCAGACCTAGTCGGGGACCGACAGCTGGGGCGCCGGCTACCCGCATCCCCTGATCCGGCTGTAGTCTGTCTCCACCGCGCCCCGCCCTGGGGAGCGCAGGAAATGCACAGATGAATCAAGCATGAGGCGAGATTAGCAAACCGCCAACGACTCCGCTCAGATCCTGATTCAAGTGGTCATGTATTAGTTTTCAGATGTTTAAAGTGTGCGGAGATCCCCTCCCCAGCTAGATCTTATAATCAATCAGGATTGGAACTATGGGGGCATCAATGGATTTGTATCCTGCAGAGCCTCAAAGCACTTGGTAGCATCTGTCAATTCTTTTTAATCATCAAAGTGATGGGAGGAAAGAATAATTTTCCTTTGAGTATGGAAAGAATCAAAGACAACCAGAACTGTCTCCTCATCATGTAGGCCCTTTCTGCTTCTGGATGTTGCACTTATTTGCACTTCCAGTGAGGGCAGGGGTGTAAAAAGAAATACAGACATGAACCAATCTATTGTGCCACTTTGGGAATCTAGTCTAAGCTGACGTTAGATTAAAAGATCTCCATTAAAATTACTGAGTTTTTAATATATTTACTTACAGGCGCTATTAACTGACACAGCATTTTAGGAACTTGAGTGCACCTTTGCCATGTCCAGTGAACTCCCACAATTTCCCTTCTCCTTAACCTTGACTCCTGTAATCACTCAGCAGTGCCTTAATAGTGCACATAAATCACGAGAGATTTGTTACAAAACTATGTTAAACTATTAAATGCCAGGCACTGTTCTAAGTACTTTATGTGTACAATTTTCACTAAATTGCCCCTCATGAGACCACAATATGTGTATTTTCTGTGCGTGTGTGTGGATGTATGCATATATACAGTAAGGCTTAATTTTTCTCAGCGAGGGAAGAACACATAGTGAAGGGGTTTGGTTCTGTGCTTACAGAGACAGCTATTTAAGTGCATGTTTCACAATGCTTTTTAGAACACAGCATGTTTGGAACATTTTGTTCCCATGTGAGAGGGAGATGTAAAGATATATTCAATGACAGGACATGGTTATTATCTTTTTTGTGTTTTTTATTATGAAATAATTTTTTATTATGAAATAATTTCAAGTTTACAGTACACTTGCAAAATATTACAAAACCCGTACAAAAAACTCCAATCTACCCCCTACCCAGATGCCCAGATGCATCAACTTTTAACATTTGCCACATCATTCTATCTATCCATCCATGTATCTATTTATCTGTGTGTTTTCTAAACACTTGAGAATAGGTTATATACATATGCTCCTGAACACATAATATTTCCATTTATATTTCCTAAGAACAAGGATATTCTCTTACGTAAGTATATACCGCATTTTGTTTTTCATTCATCTATTGATGGACATTTGGGTTGCTTCTATCTTTTGGCTATAGTGAATAATGCTGCTATGAACATTAGCGTGCAAATATCTGTTTAGTTCCCTGCTTTCAGTTCTTTTGGGTAAATACATAGATGTGGAATTGCTAGGTCGTATGGTAATTCTGTTTAACTTCCTGAGGAACCACCAAACTGATTTCCACAATAGCTGTATCATTTTACATTCCCACAACAATGTATGAGGGTTCCAATTTCTCCACATCCTTACCGACATTTGTTCTTCTAGATTTTGAAAATAATAAATAATAGTTATCTTAGTAGGTGTGAGGTGGTATATCATTGTAGTTTGTTTGTTTGTTTGTTTTTTAGTTAGGCCAGCAGTTTATTAAGAAAATGAAAGAAGAGAAATGGGAGAAAATAACAGTTTATGGGTCCCAGGTATACTTGTGGGTTGATCCAGGCAGTTAGGAAAAGGGCTAAAAAGGGCTGATTTACAGATTACAAGTCCCCATTACAGATTACAAGTCCCCAGGTGTACTTGCGTGCTGGTCTAGGCAGAGTGAGAAAGGGCAAAAACAGGCTCATTATACTTTTGATTTGCATTTCTCTAATGGGTAATGATATTAGGCCTCTTTTTATATGCTTATTGGCTATTTAAATATCTCTTTTGGAGAAATGTCTACTCAAACCATTGCCCATTTTTTAATTGGGTTGTCTGTCTTTTTGTTGTTGACTCATAAGCATTCTTTATATATTCTGATTATTAAACAGGTATATGATTTCAGACATATGGTTTCCAAATATTTTTTCCCTGTTGGATTGTCTTTTTTTTTTTTCTTTTTCTCAATGTCCTTTGAACAAAAGTTTCTAATTTTGATGAAGTCCAGTTTATTTATTTATTTTGGTTCATACTTTTGGTATAAAATCTAAGAACTCACCCCCTAAGAAAAAGTCCTGAAGATATTTCCCTATGTTTTGTAATTTTACTTTTATATTTTGGACATTGATCTATTTTGAGTTAATTTTTGTACATGGAATGAGGTCAGGGTCCACTCATTCTTTGCATGTGAACATCCAGTTCTCCCAGCTTTTTGTTGAAAAGATTATTCTCTCCCCAACAGTGGACTTGCCAGCCTTGCAAAAATCAGTGGGCCATAGATGTGTGAGTTAATTTCTGTGCTCCCAGTTCTAGTCCATTGGCTTATAAGTATGTCCTTGTACTAGTACCACACTCTTTTTAATTATTATTATTTTTTACTAGCCATGATCTATAGTTTATTGCTTTTTAAACAATTTCCCCAGTATACATTCTGTTTCTACATGTAGAATTTAGGCCTTTGAAGCCTGTGTTGTTGTTTTTTTTTAAATTTATTGAAGTATCACTCATACGTAAACATATATAAACAATAAGAGTATAGTAACAGTTATGAACTTACAAAACAAACATATATAACATCATACAGGACTCTCATACCTCACCCTACCACCAATACCTTGCATTGTTGTGAAACATTTTTAACTAATGCTGAAAAAGCAGCCTCAAAATATTACTACTAACCAAAGTATCTTACATTTGATGTATTTTTCCCCCAACCCACCCTATTATTATTTTAATTTATTTTAAAGATGTATAACATCATACAGGGGTCCCATACGTCAACCCACCACCAACATCTTGCAATGTTGTGAGACATTTGTTACAAATGATGAAAGCATATCGTCAAAATCTTACCAGTTATTTTCACCACACCTTTGATGCTTTTAGTTATTTTTAGTGATATAATCTTCATTCTAGACTCTCTTCCAAGCCTCTCTCTCCAGTCTTTTCTTTTCAGACTGTAGCACACCTTTTAGTATTTCCTGCAAGGCCGGTCTCTTTGTTATAAACTCTCTCAGTTTCTGTTTATCTGTGAATATTCTAAACTCACCGTCATTTTTGAAAGACAATCTTAATGGATATAAGATTCTTGGCTGGAAGTTTTTCTCTTGCAGTTTCTTAAATATATCATACCACTGTCTTCTTGCCTCCATATTTTCTGATGAGAAATCAGTATCTAATCTTATTGGGTATCCTTTATAAGTTATACAATGCTTTCTCTTGCTGCTCTCAGAATTCTCTCTTTGTCTTTGACATTTGACATTCTGATTAGTATGTGTCTCAGAGTTGGTCCATTCGGATTTATTCGAATGGGAGTATGCTATTCTTGTTGGACATGGATATCTATGTCTTTCAATAGGGTTGGGAAATTTTCTACCATTATTTCTTCAAATATTCCTTCTGCCCCTTTTCTCTTCTCTTCTCCTTCTGGGACACCCATGACACATATGTTAGATATCAACTCCTTTTGGCTATCTTCTTTTTAAAAGTAATAATGCTTTGTTTTCCCTTTTATGACCATAATCCTGCTATAGGTCTTTCTAGTGGTAGGTACCAATGCCATGTTTGTATTTTACTTACAGATTTCACACATTAGACCATATATATTTAAATGCCGAACTCAGGCTTAGTCCTCAGCTGAATATTAAAACATTTTTCTCTGGACTTTTTTCAAGGTAACTTCTGTTTTCTGGATGAATTCAGTGGAGTGAAAATCTTCATTTTTCTGCCAAGTTTTTCTCTTGCAAGATAATGTAGGAACTGGGGTAGTCAGTTCTGGGCTGCAAGGATGTATTACTTCACATTTTCAATAAAAAAATACAAGATAAGGAGATACAAGCTGGGCCAGTCACAAGTTGTTTTGTTACTGTTTAGTTATAGGGCAAAGATTATGCAGTTTCTAAACATAACTTCAGCATTAAAGAAACAAGGCACCTGGTTATGGTTCAGTGAGTGTAATTAGACAAAATTTTCTCCTAGGTTAACTCTCTTTTAACTGCACATATCTTTGCAGTTAAAGCTGATTAAGGTTGGTCTGGTTGGAGCTGTTAAAAACATGAACTTATCTATGGGGTGTGTAGGTGGAAATTTCAGAGAAATGAGAAATGGAAACGTTTGCAATCTAGTTATGGAGGGAGCTTATTTTGGTGTGAAAAATGGGCCAGGTTCTGCTACAGGGTCTAAATATTGGCGTTCTCTAGGGTGTAAAGTTTAGTCCTTGTTCTTTATATGCATCTCCAGGTCCACTCTCCTCCTCTCTCCACTCTGTTTCCTTGGCTCCTTCCCTGCTGGGCCAAGTTGGGAAGAGGCTGTACTATTCAGCTGAAGGCTAGTCATGTGGAAAAATGACTAGCCTCCTAACAGCCACACAAATAAATACTTCTATGGGGGTAGAAGCTAAATGTAATAAACAGATGAGCAAATGAATGAATGCAGACATGCACATGTAAACAAACAAACAAATAAATACCAAAAACAGAGTAGAAGATGATATAGAAGAATGTGATCCTGAGGGAGGATTTTTAAACAAGATCCCCAAATCAAAAACTATGAGGGAAAAGATGGGTGGAATTGACTATTTAAAAAACAAATAAACTGATGTTTGAAAAGAGATACTACATAAGTTAAAAGACA
The DNA here is from genome assembly GCA_026826555.1 of Tolypeutes matacus. NCBI lineage: Eukaryota > Metazoa > Chordata > Mammalia > Cingulata > Chlamyphoridae > Tolypeutes > Tolypeutes matacus. Next base: position 1,404,187 of record JAKSZT010054304.1, read on the forward strand.
ACAGTGAAGCTGGGAGGGGAATACTTGCAATACATAAAAGGTAAAAAAATTAAAACAGAGAAAATAAAAAAGTACTACACAGAAATCATTACGAAAACAACTAATTACCACACAGAAAAATGGACAAAGGATAAGAATTGGTAGTTCTTGGAAGAGGGAGCAATGGCCAATAAACAATGAAACAATGTTCAACCTCACTAGTTGTCAGGGACATGCAAATTAAAATTACAATGCAAAACATTTCATACTCATCAGACTGGGTGTAATCAGAATATGTAAAATGGTGTGGCTACCAGGTATGAATTTTTATAGCCCCCTTTAGAAGGCAGTGTCCTGTGAAACTTTAATTGTGACTGCCCTAGGAACCAACAATGCTGCTTTCGGGTATCCTTCTGAGAGAAACCCTCCTAGGTATGCACAAGGAGGCAGGCACAAAGATTGGAAGCCACCTAATTTTTCGTCAGTAGAGGAATAACTGAATACTATGCTACATTTCATAATCAGATAGATCTAGGTGTAATAACCTGACAATATCATATACACAGGTGGTGGCTGAAATATACTAGCTGTAGAATGAGATATCTTGATATCATTTATATATGTTTTTAGATCCCACGAAACTAGTTGCTATGTTTATATGCATATAAATGCAAAGAAGAAGGTGCTTCTGGAGGGATGGAAGGGATCTGGATTGAGGTGGCAGTCAAAGAGAACTTATCTGCAATGCTTTATTTTATGAAGAAATGTATTCATCAATTACTTATGCAGTTAAAACTGTAAAAACAAACCTGATTAACTGTAAAACAAAAAAAAAACAATATGTGGGGAAATTTTTAAAAACCAATATTCCTCAGAATATGCCCCTAAATATCAGTTTGGGAATTTGAGTCACTCTTTGGGTGTTTGGGAATTTGTGCCATTACCTTTCAAAGAACATGATGAGAGAAGGGGTAAAGGGGTGATATTTTTGAGCACCTTAGGTATCAAGCATTGAGATGGGCACATATTGCTTTTAATTCTCATAAACCACTCTCTAGGAAAGGAATAACTTTCTGCTTTCTAACAAGATAGCCTATTCAGTAAGACTTCTGTTTCTTTTCTTTTTTAAAATCTCGTCTTTCAGAAAAGTGACTCATGTTCTCCACAACAGAAGAACTGCTGACCCAGGATGACAAGATCACTACTGATGGGCTCTAGAAGGTGTTTGAAACCAATGTTTTGGCCACTTTATCTTGGTAAAAGTGCTTTGAACTTTTTAGGCCCATGTACTCAGCATTACAATTTGATGGCAACGCTATTCTGTTAACTAAGTTTTGAGCTAATATTATATTTATAGGCCTATTTCTTCTTCTACAATTATAAGGAGTAAAATTTGATAGAGAAAAAGTATAAACCAAAGAGAAACTGTACACCAAATAGACCGAGAAGTTTAAGCTGGTCCCATTAAGAGTGTTTTCCCGTCCTAGGTGTATGACCAGCTAGGGAGGGAAAGTAGTCAAACTGAACTGAAGGCAATTCTCATGTGTTGCAGTGTTGATACTGACATCTGCATTAGATTTATTTTATGTGTAACAGTGGCAGGTACTGATGAAGAACATTAAGTAAAGGTTAAATATGTCTTCAAAAAATTAGTTTTATTGTTGGCAAATGTATAGATTTTTCTGGCTTCCATAACACCCATAACATTCCTGACTCACATATGTCCAACCTACTTTAATATCTGAATCAAGTAATTCCTAACTCTGGTAAGGGTCAGATGTGCTTTCTTGGAGGTGGGAGAGGGAGGGAACAACTCCTCTAGCCCTCGCAGCCCTTTTTCTCTTTTAAACCTCTTGACCGGACAACCAAAGCAGTGGTCTTCCAGAGTGACTGTGCCCCTGGGGAGCAGGCCACAGCTTCTCAGGGCAGTCCTGCTCCTCCCACTCCTCTGGCAGCTAATGGATTGTTTCACTCATACAGCTGTTATCAAACCCTTGGTTTCAAGATTATGTTATACTCTCAAAAATTATCAAGGGCTCTAAAGAGCTGTGGTTTATGTGGGTTATGTCTATCAATATTTACCATATTAGATATTAAAACAGAATTTTTGAAACACAAGAATGTACAAGCACACATTCCATTAGTTCTCGAGTGATGATGTCATCATGTGTCCTGGAGCCTCTGGAAAACTCCACAGAACCCTCATGAGAGATGAGACTGAAAAAGGCAATAATGTCTCAGTATTATCATGAAAATATTCTTGATTTCATAGGCCCCCTGAAAGAGTTTTGAGGGATCCCCAAGGTTCCACACTTGAGGAATCACTGCTCTGATACTGCTACTGCTCCTCTGTGTTCATTCCAAGTTCACTAGGTGAATTTTTCCACCCAGAAGATTTCTGGAATGGGCCAGAACATTTCATTAATAAAATTAACTCTGTCACATTATACCTAAAGTAAAAATTCATTCTCAACTCTCTTTTCTATCTCAGTTCTTCAGTTGTCTGCCCATCATCCATTATAGCTCTCCAGAGTTTAATCAATGAGCTTCAATGTACAAAATCCCTACGTTTGAACAACATTCACCTCATCCATTTTTAAAGTCCAAAAATTACATCTCCTCTTTCTAAGTTAAAGTCTCAACATGTTCAAGTCCTCAAGTCGTCCTTCTCACATGTTTAGGGTGTGTAGGGGTCTCTTCAACAATTTTATCCTCATCTGTTCCTTACTGGAAAGGGCATAGTCCCTTTGAACTCTGGCTGAAGGAATCCAATCTCCATTCTGTCAAGGTTCCCTCTGTAAAGAGTCTATATTATGAATAGGACACAGAAGATTTTAGCAGTACTAGCCCCACACCCCCCAAATTTAGAAACTACAAACAAATCCTGGGCCCTTGTAGCAGTTATCCTAAGCAAACTTCAGGTCCCACATTGCAGGTCCATTAAAGACTATAGCAGAGACTTTGTAGTACTGGGGAGAAGAGAGTAGACAGCAAAATTATGAGAGAAAAGAGAAAATCTTCTGGGTTTCAACTTGATGTGAATGTCAGTCAGTCTGTGCAGTTGTTGAGAGATTCTTTTACCTATACAAGAAATCACCCATTATGAGGTTCATTAAATCACTTTGTCATATTTGGAGGAAAATACATCCAAGCATATTTTCTGTCAGAGAATAACTTTTGAGGCATTTCTTCTTGCAAATTAAAAAAAAAAAAAATTATAGTGGCAAGTCACCAGATCTTTGCTTGAAGTTTCTCTCTTTCCTTCTGTTTATAATTAAAACCTTTAACTTTCTTTTTCTCTTTAAGTCCTGTGTCCTCTAGTGATACATTGGTGGCAGACATGTCCCAAACACATAGCTCATTGCCTGGCCTTTTTTAAGTTCAGATCTCTTGCTTTTTCAGTGAATCTCTCTCTCTTAACAAGTTTCCAGGCAATTTTAGCTCAGTGTCACTGTAGCTTTTTCCAATGCCCCTTGCTCTGGAATTTCTTTCTTTCTTTTTAAGTTTAGCAGACTTTTAAAAATCTTTTATTTTGAAATGATTTTAGACTTGTAGGAGAGTTGCAAAGATAGTAGAGTTCCCTTTTGTCCTTCACCTAGCTTCTCCTAATTTTAACATCTTACATAACCCTGGTACAATGATCAAAATGGAGAAACTAATATTGCTACAATGTTTTAACTAAACAACAGTCTTTTACATTTTCCACTGTCTTTATTCTGTTTCAAAGTGCAGTCCAGGATCCCACATTTCATTTTTTAAAGAAACTTTTAATTTTGAAATAATTTCACACTTATAGCACGGTTACAAAAATAATGCAAAACTCATACAGAGAATCCCAACATACCCCCACCCAGATACCCACATCCACAAAATTTTAACATTTGCCACATTTTCCATATCATCCTGTCATTTATCTATATCTAGTTAGCTTTCCTCCCTCCCTCCCTCCCTCCCTCCCTCCCTCCCTTCCTTCCTTCCTCTACTCTCGTTCTCTCTTTCTCTTTTTCTCTTTTTTTCTATCTTTCCATCCTTCTATCCTTCTATCTTTCTATCTATTAGACTTATTTTATGCTTATGAAAACTCTACGCTGGGGAGAATTTCCCCCTTGTCCCTGGATTTATCTCAACTAGAGAATCATCCTCAGCATACACCTGAACTGAAACTGTGGTTAGTGCTTCCAGAGTCAGGGCTTCAGGTGTGTGTGTGTGTGTGTGTGTGTTTAAATAATAAACTTTATTTTTAGAGAATTTTTAGATTACAGAAAAGTTACATAAAAAGTATAGGGGATTCCCATGTAATCCACCCCCCTACCCCTCCCACATTTTCCCCTATTGATAACATCTTACATTAGTATGGTACATTCATTACAATTGATGAACAAATATTGAAACAATGCTACTAGCCAAGTTCTATAGTTTACATTATGGTTTACACTTTGCGCGGTACAGTTTTATAAGTTTTGGCAAAATGTATAATGGCCTGTATCCATCATTGCAATATCATGCAGAACAATTCCAATGCCCTAAAAATGCCCTGGGTTCCACCCATTCTTCCCTTTCCCTCCTTTCAGAACCTTTGGTAACCACTATCTTTATATAAATGTTAAAGTTCTTCCATTTCTACAATAAAAATAAGTCTACTTTGGCTCATGGTTGTGTTTCCCCCTTATGTTCGTTTATTCTTCAATCTTGAAGATTTTGGCATGATGATGTCCACTCTGCATCTGATTGAGAGGGAGCTTAGATCTTATGTGGCAGATGGAAGGAGCTGTTTTGCTTGCAGTTGGAGATACTCTCTATTTTTTGGGATAGGGTTTGTCCATCATCATTTTGTTAGTTGTCCTGGGTGAGTCTGAAGAACTGGAGAGTAGGTGGTGGCCTCAGCTCTGCTGAGATTCAGGGTTCAACTGGCATATGAACAGACCGAAGATTTACGTTTCTGGGATATATATTTAATGTATATAATGCTAAGTATAGGTTCAAATAAAAGGGGTAGAAGAATCATAAGTAGGGACATTATAAATGAATGTAGCTCTGTTATATTGGGGAAATAGATTGCCATATATGCCAAAATAAGACCTGCCAATAGGGTGATGATTTCATGGGGTTGTGTGCCTTGCCTATAGTGTCTGAACATGTCTAGTGCCCTCAGAAGCATCCCTGCTTGAGGCTTTGTTTACTGTGGAAGTTAGTGAGATCTGCCTGAGGCCTACATAAGCATAAGATCTGAAATGACCTCCTGACTCAAGTTGAAATCTCTCAGCTATAAAAACTCTTGTATTACATTTCCCCCTTTTGGTCAAGGTCTTTTTCCAAATGCATCACTGGTTGATGCTTGATACTCGGCATTAATCCCTCGGTGCCAGGGAGGCTCATCCCTGGGAGTCATGTTCCTCGATGGGGGCGCGGGGTGGGGGAAGTAGTGAGTTTATTTGCTGAGTTTGTCTTAGAAAGAGGCCACATTTGTGTAATAAGTTGGTTACTCTTAGGCATTAGTTATTATTAGGCTAAGTCAATTTTACAGGAATTAGGTTCATAAGTATAAGCATTAATATAGGAGCCCCGACTCCAGCTAGCAACCTGGTGAGAGGGAGCATTCTCCAAGAGTGGGAGGGTTCTGGAAGAGGGGGGAGAGGGGTTTCCTTTCTGTGGGTTTGATTGTCTGCACTCCCTTGGAGCTTTGGGGAGCACACCAGCTGGCTTGAAGTGGCGCCAGGCTGAGAGGAGAGGTGAATCTGCTGAGGAAGCCTGATTTACTCAACTGCCCTGGGATACAGATGCTTGGCTTGAGAGAGGGCAGAGTCAGCCAATTTAATAGTTCTGCACTGAGGAAAATCAGAATTTCAACTCCCCTAAGGGAGTCAGGCAGTGGGTAGCACTTAATAAGTTTCCACAAGCCTATTTAGGGTCCCCTGGGAAGAGTGGGTAGTCTAGAAGAGGCTTGTAAACCATTTCAGTGAGGTGAACTCAGTCATCAGGGTCCCATTTGAATTTCAAAAGGGAACTCAACCTGACCAGGAGAGGGGAGGGGGGATCTGATCTGCTCATACAGCCTGCTGAACCCTGCTGCCACAGGAGAGTAAAACCTTCACAGGGGAAATTGACTAAATAGCTTCTGAAGAGCTAACTGACCCAATTAGTAAGTTAGCTCAGTAGAGGAATTTCTGTCTTGATTATATGAGGTCCCTAGTTCAATTCCTGGTTCCTCTAAGAGTAGTGATTCACCCGGATATCTAACATCCAGCTGATAACGTAGGACAGGGAAATCATAGACATTATTGTTGTACTAACTTCTTTTGGGTCCCTTAATTCTCAAAAAAAAAAAAAAAAAAAAGTTACTTTAAAAAAAATTTAACTTAGTTTACTCACTAAAATCTGCCTCAAAACCTGCAGAGAGAAGCCTGCAGGATAATTGATTGATGGACACAGGCAGACTGAGAGGCTCCACAAGGGCCCAAGAAGGAATGCTGTTCTTCCTTGGCTTTATTTGACTGCTTGCTTGTGTGTTTGTTTGTTTTTTCTTTGTTTGTTTGTTTCTTGCTTTTATCTCCTCTTTCCTCCACCCCCCCCCTTTTAAATTAGGTGCTGCTAGTTGTTTCTACTTTGCTGTGCTTCTTCTTCCTTGATTTCCCATTTTCTGTGTATATTGATTTTGTCTACCAACACTATCTCTTTTCCTTCCTTCATCTTTCTACCTTCTGCTTTCTGTTGTGGTTCTTACATTCCACCTCTTTTCATTAGTCCTCAACTTCACTGGTTTTGATTTTTATCTTGTCTATTCTGTTTTCTTTTTCTTTTTTTTTTTATTAACTTTTTCCTTTCCTCTCTCTCCTCATCATTCTGAACTTTTAAATCATTCTATATATTTTTCTCTATCTGGTTTCCCATTCCATTGTAGGTACTCCCCCTTTTTTCCCCTATTACTCTACACTGCCTACATGAATTAAATATTCATTTTACTAAGTCTTATATGGCCCCTAGTCTATCTTTTATTATTATTATTATTATTATTATTATTATCCTTTTTCCTTTATTAACTCTTTTGATTCCTCTGGCTCTAATCTTTTCCCTTCAAGGGAACATAGAAAATAGCAAGGTAATAGAACAAGAACAAAGTGTCAAAAAGAAAACTTAACACACACACAGAACCCCCAGATAAATAAAACTTTAGAGCAGAATAAACCCATCAGATAAAATGATGATCAGAGGGCAACAAAAAATTACAAACCATACTGAGAAACAGGAAGACATGGACTAAACCAATGAACAAACTAAAAACCAGGAAGAGATGCAGAAAATCAAACAATTAATCAAAGCTGCCCAAACAAATATAATGGACCAACTTAATGAAGTAAAGGAAGAGATTAAGGATATTAAGAAGACACTGGGAGAACATACTGAAGAAATTGTAAACATATATAAAAAGATAATGGATAGGATGGTGATGAATGGCACAATCCAAGAAATAAAACAGATGCTGGAATCATATAACAGCAGATTTAAATAGGCAGAAGAAAGAATTAGTGATGTGGAAGACAGTACATCCGAAATCAAACAGATAGTAGAACAGATAAATAAAAAGATAGAAAAAATCCAGCAGGGACTTAGGGATTTATCCGACAACACAAAACACACAAACATATGCATTATAGGCATCCCAGAAGGAGAAGAGAAGGGAAAGAGAACAGAAGGAGTGTTGAAGGAAATAATGGCTGAAAACTTCCCAACCCTATTTAGGGAGATGGATATATTGTAGTCCATACCTCACACTTGCTGTATTCCCCCCCCCCCA